>JAIFAC010000330.1:0-122388 GCA_026545765.1 Plantago major | reverse complement strand
ACTTCGTTCCGGTTACGTATTGCTGTGATAAAGAAGATGGCCTATTGTCATCTTCTGTGAAAGTGATCCTTTGGGTTTACTAGATTAGCCGAGCGACAAGGAAGCGGCGATAACGTTGGATCATCAACATACAGCGCAACATCTCTGAAATATAAACATGAACTGGCTTGGGAATGACTACGGACATAAAGAAGATTCAAAGAGGAGCAAGTAGATGGTGACAAGGAACATCATCGAAATATTCTACACGGATCACAAACAGTACAAGCTGTGGGATGCTAAAAGCGCAAAAAGATGCTAGTCTGGAGTGAAGAAACTTGTGCGACATTGAGGAAAACCAAAGAAACAAGTTTAAGTTTTGAACTTAAAAATTTTCTGATTAATATTTGTATCATTTTATGTGATTGACTTTTGTATATTTTGTAGGTCATGATCGCATTTAGAATTACACGTTTCGGTGTCAAAACGTCATATTTAGGCGAAATAGAAAACTGAAATACGGCTGATTTACCCGTACGGAGTTAGAGGTGTCGAAACATGTCATATAACTAACCATTGTGAATATAATTGAAGATTCTACAACATTGTGAAGATCACTTTTCAAAACGAAGTTCTGAAAGCCGAAATGAAGAGCGAAGGAAAGCGGAGCCAAAAGGTAGCCGTCGAAGGGCTATGACCCCCGAAGATAATTTCTAGAAGAAGAAGGCTATTTTCTGGCCTGTGATGCAAACCCGCCTTTCTAACTTCCATACTCATCGAGGCATGACATGCAATTCTGTGCTCATCGAACCCTTGGGTCTCAAAATCAACACCACAACCATGGTAGAAGAACCACAACCTGAGGCATCCCACTCTTGAGAAAGCTTCAGGTCCTGAAGCGAAAGTCAAAATACAGCGCGTCGACAAGCAATGAGAAAGAACTTCGAGAGCACCCGACTTGGTATAGGAAAACGCCTTGCGTAGAAAGATCAAAGGAAGAAGAAAGCCCAGGGGTCTCACTCGCCATCTTCTACCGGTTTAATCCGTTTCAAACATATTTTCAATTTTACCATTTATACTTTCTAAGATTATGTCCCACAGAGCTAACGCTTATGTAAAGGTTGGCCAAGGGATCTTTAATTATGATTTATATATGATGAGCTCCAATTTTTAGTATCTATGTTAGTTGTCTGTTGTTCATTCTTTATCTTGTTTGTGGCGATAAAGACCATTATTTGTGTTTGTATGGATGCATGAATAACCGTTGCACTAGATTTGGAGATATCAGGCGTAATACATAAGTTGATATTACGCACGAGGCTTGTTGAGCTAACCAACTAGTGACAACTTTGAGCTGAGCGATGCTTTTACATGGGTGTCTTTCTTTGTTGTGCCTTAGTATAAGATATGTTACTGCATGGACTCTTGACCATAACCATCGCTATTTGTTGTTACTTGATATAAACTTCAAATATCGAAGTGAAGGTTCAAAGGATGAAATCTGACCAAATGTTCCCCTGAGTTGTTCCCGGCTTTCCTGACCAAGTACTTCATCTACTCGAAGCCTTTTGAGCTATTCCTTAGGGCTTCCCAGGCTACCAGTACTTCACATTATTCAATAACACTTGGAGTTATTCCTTATTACCCATCAAGTACTTCCTATACTCGTTAACGCCGAGTTATTCACGATTTTTCAAACTAAGTACTTCACAGCCTCACGCCAATGATGATAGTTGGTTTCCATTGAGTTGTCGAGATGAGCTTCTTTAATAACTTTCAGGTTAATCGGATAGCTCTGAATCAGTATACTTAATACACTTTGCAATGTATGTATCTTGTTCTTTTCTTGACCCAAGTCTTAGATAAGTGTTCAAGAGAATGAATCTCGGATACTCGATCTTTCGTTTCAACTCTTTCCTGAGATAAATTTATTGCTTGTTTAGGATCGAGACACTTAGAACTTTTTGCTACTTAAGATCAAGAGCTTTAGTGCATAGCGAAGCTTTGAGGATAAGTAATTTGCTTTGAGAGAGTAAGATGTTGAAGTAAGTTCGTGTTTTGACGTCGTGTCTTCTCAGTATACAAGTGTTGATATTTATAGATGAATTGAGTGCTTGAGGTTTGAATAGTATCCAGATTAGGCTCAAATTCAAGCTGAGATATCTCGTGTATATCTTATGTGGGTTTTGTCTTCTTCTTGAAAATTGTAGTTGCTTTTGTTCAGACATCATCTCCATGCATTAAATGCATTGCTATACTTTTGTCTGTGGTGCAGTGAACTATGCTTTATGTCGAGACTCAGTATTATCCGATTCTTTGACGCCCTTATCTTCAATCTTGAGATACCACTTTTATTGAAACAACTTTGTTTGCAATATATATATTTCTTTTGAAATGGTTAAACTCAAGGTATCTCGAGAATAGATATCTGGACACTTTCCTTGTTTTCGAGATAGACCTTTTCATTTCTCGGATATCTCTTGTGACACGGTTTGTTTAAAACTATTTGTGTCTTCAAGATATCGGCTAAGGTATCACGAAAAACTATTTCCGATAATCTTGTGCGGTTTCTTCAAGTCTTGATGTCGTTGAGTTTGTTCTACTTGGATGTCTTCTTCTTGATCTTCTCTTCATAAAATAAAAATTACATTTTGAGACCTAACATCCTATACAACATTAGCTAGACTATCATACTTAGTGGGTTTCCTCTTTTACAATGTTCAAGTGAACCAAGAGTACTAATCACCTTTACGAGACTTCAAAGATAAGTCATCATGTTGTCGATCAAAATCTAAGCGAGATATTTAAATAAAATATCTAACAAATTTCTAACAAATTTCCCCCTTTTTGATCAGTCAACAATGACTATCTGACCTATTATAAATCTGGATGAGTGATCAATCCAACACTTAATCATTTCTTAAGATTTTTCAAATCATTCTATTAAGTGCAGAAAGTAGACATCAACCAAATCACAAGGTGTGATCTTATCTGACAAGTTATCTTTTATAAAATACTATCTGAGAGTAAGTTCTTGGATAAGTTACAAGAGAGATTACAGATAACTTTAATACATAAACCAAGTTTAGCTTAGTCGCAAAAATACAAAATACATAGTAAATTAGACAACGGGAGTAACAGCTCAGTAAACATCCTAATAGACTAGTCTTCAAGTCTTCAACTCTTGAGTCTTAAACATTAGTTCTATGGATCGATGCAAATTTCCTATCTCCAAACCTTTTGATGTCATCGAATAATCATAGAAGTGTTACGTGAGCATCTCACAGGTTTCTCGCAAATCCACGAGACCTCTTTGTGAGTTTGGTAGGATTTTCTCGACAAAATGTTTGACCAGATACTTTCCCCACTTCGGCATGCTCTATTCGATATCGAAAGCTTGAAGTATAGATAATCCTCGGATATCCGATGTCACTTGTATTGATCTTGATTAGATAGAAACGACACATAGGGTTCCACAGTCTTGCTCTTGTGCTCGCTCTGTGATATTGTAAATGTGCACATCATCGGCTTTCCATATGGACATTCATCGAGAGGTCCTTTCTCATGGCTTCAGTTCTCTTGACAACTTCAAAATCCAACGGGCTTTAATGTGATTGGTGTTGATCAAGGTTGGCTTATCTTTTCTCCATGCCATAAGTTGTTTATGGATTGGTTCGAAAATCTCGAATTTACCAATAGATGCTTAAGTTCGTAATCAATAGCCATTTTTCGATTAATGCACACTGTAGGCGGAGGAATCATTGTCATACTTCACATACTCTATTTTGGCTTCGTCGCTTTGAGTGGAAGTTGACTTTGTCTTTGCTCGACTCTCGATCTGTTCCTTCTGCATCTTGAATTCTCTTTGGGGTTGCTTGAAGAACCACCACGGATAGACTTGGTATTTCGGAGGGTGTTTTAGCGCTAGGGGCTTTGCGACTATGGGCTCGATTAGGCTTTCAATTTTCCTTTTCTTGTGAAGAGGAGCTTCATCTTCATCGATTTCCTCATCATCATCAAGATTAAATCTTGTGAGAGTTTCTGACCTTCTTCATTGCCCTCGACTTGATTCGCTTTCTTCTTCTTGGAAGATTCATCAATCCTTTAACTTGTCTTCTCCTTGGAGCCTTGGTACTCCTTGGAGGTTTTTGTGCCATGGCCCTTGTTATCATTGTAGTTCCTTGGTGGGTTTCGGGAAGCGGCTACTATTTGCAAAGACTTGGCTTGAGGAGGGTTCATTGATTACGAGTGGTGGCCGGAAGTTTCATGTTTCTTCTTCCTCTCGAGTCGCATTAACTCAGATTTCTTCTTGTTTTCTTCTCCTTCTTCCCATTCCCCGACTTTGAGGTCCAGATTTGTACACTCTTTCCCCTTAGTCATTGTCTAACTCGGTCTCATAAAAGAATCGAGAGAGAGTTAAAATGCCCTTGTAAATAATTATAGCAGTGACCAACTTCTAAAGTTGACTTTGAGCTCGATTTTGCTTGATAAGTCCATTGTCCTTATCGTTGAGCTACATGATGGGCTAGGATGGCATCCGCTTTTCACAGTTGTAACTTGCCTCTTGGAAAGCTTTTTCACCTAAAGACGATCATCGTCCCTTATCATTCCAGATATTTCGAGCAATGACTATGCTAGTTGTTCTCGAGTGATGAGCTCGATGAACTTTTTCATTTCAGAGGGACTGAGCAATTACTTCCTTGTTACGTGAAGACAACTCCTTGTTCGGATGAGCAAGATTACTTGGTATGCTCATGTATTCATGGGAGTGGACATTTGGCGGTTCTTTGAATATTGCAGAGCAATCAGCTTCCTTTTCAAGTGAGAGACCGCTAGATGTTCGTTGCGTGCTACGCCAAAGTCTTGTCTTCTTCATCATCGAGTAATCGGACAAGGATCTTCATCCTCTTGGACATTCTCATCGATTGTATCGAGTCCGGCAACCATCTCGAGATTGGTTTCTTTCCTTTACGGGAGGAGGATGGTACTTCTTTTGAAGATGATGCGACCTTAGCATCATGCTTGACTTGATACTTCTTGATATCGAGTTCTTTGGTGATAGCATTCATCGCATCTCGTAGCTCTTTAACCTCGAGTAAGCAATCATTTCTTCTAAGTATTGATCTTGTAGTTGATCAAGCTTGTCTCTGGATCTAGCTATTTGATCTTCGATTGAAGATGGAGTGTTGTTCTTCTTCCAGATTGTTTGAGTTGGCGATTCTGGTTTGAGTGTTTAATATTTTACGATTGGTTTCTTGAGCTCGACTACTTGTTCAGAGTAATGGCGGGTGTTGGGAAGATGGATGAGTAGATTTACGAGGAGATGGGGCGGAGATTTACGTGAAGTCTTCTCGGTGTGCTTTTCGGTACGAGGCATTATTCCTTAGCGAAATTCCTCCGGTCCACAGTGCGAGGCATCATCATCATCCTTTTTGCATGTCATCCTTTTGGTGATGGTCGGTGGGAGGTTCATCGAAGTCATTTTCGTTTATCTCTTCCTCCTTATCATCTTCAGATACAAGATTGATCACTTCAGGAATAGTGATCTTCTGCCCATTAACCTCTTCTTGTTCAGAAGGTATAAATTGCAGAGTTTGGGGCAGAACTGGCTAGAATGCCATATGTAATCTTGTCGACCATCACTGCTCAAAGGCTTGTCTCAAATTATGCCACTTCTCGGAGAAATCCTTATGCAATAGAGTATGGTATGTCTTTGTTGGTAGGGAACATTGCATGGATATATGTCTCCAAGTCAAGAGCTCGTGCTCGTCTGTTTGGTTGATCTGTGATTCTCAATATTTCAGAGAGATCAGAGCACCTTAACCTTTGCCATTTCTTGAAGCATTGAATATGCTTTGGCAGGGTGTGAGCTTTGAAGAAGGAAGTAGGTCCCTTTCTCATCATTGGGAGCCTACTTTGCACTTGTTTGAGCCTGAAAGAAAGAGTTTTGAGTGAGCTTCAAAACTTTTATAGATATCTGAGTAGAAGTGTAGTTTAGTTTCTGAGTTACATGAGTAAGTAATTCATGCTCAGAGACTTGTGCTACTGAGACAATTGGTGTCTCAGATATCTTGTTGTGAGACGGAGACTTGGAGTCCGGTCCTCATCAACCTTTCTTTCTTGAACCTGAGAATTAAAATTATCGCAATACTTAGGAAATTTTATCAAGAAAACGTTATGTGACAAGTCATATATCTGAGAGGTCAATTACCTCCATGGGAGGCTCAGATATTTGTCTCTCAGAGACTTGTGCAGTCTCTAGAATCTTTTCTTGTGATGAAGGCCTTGATGCCTCATCAATTTCCATAGAGTCGAGGATGTCGCAACTCTGTCCCCTTGCACTTCTACTTCTGAGTGAGCCTGTGAGTAGAGAGCATTGAATAATTTAGAGAAGAAGTTTTAGTTAACCCAAGGTGAAGAAAATTTATCATTGATTTTCATATACCTTCATACTGGAAGGCTCAATGATCTGTTCTTCAGAAACCTTGTCGGTTTCTGGGTTTTCTTCTAGCATTTCTGCCTTATCTTCCTCTTTCTCAGTTGGAGCCTGTTAGAAACATTCACTTAATTGGTTAAGTAAATTATCGTATAACTGAAAAATGACAACTTAAGAAACATTTTATCACCTGTAGGATAGGCTCAGATTTCTTAAGAGGTGAGGTTGATGAGACCTCTTTCTCAGTTTCTGAGGCAAGCTTTCCAGCTTCCTCTTGTCCTTGTGTTTCTAACTTAGCCTGTAACAAAGAATTTCGATAAATAACAAGATGTACAAGCATAAAATTTGCACAAGATAAGAGTTAAACCATTCAACTACCTGATCCGTGTCAGGCTGATTGGTCTCTGAAACTTGTGACCTTTCTATACATTGGTCTTCTTGTTCCAGTATTTTTTCTTTGTTTGAAGTTTCAGGTACTTCACACCTTTCCTGAGTATGCAACTCAGTTGCCTCCCCAGTTGATCATTCTGAGTAGATGTATCGGTTTGATCCCTCTTATTGAGTTGGGGAACTGCTCTTTTGCGATTTTCTTGATATCTTGCATTCTTTGGTAATTCGAAATGGAGTTCATTTACCATTTCATCAACCACTTGTGGCTGTTGTGGTTGTGGTTGTTGTGGTTGTCTGGAAGCAGAAGATTGGTCAGTAGAATGTTCTTCCAGATTTTTAGATGTGGCATTTTCATCAGCATCTGCCAGCACTAAATTACCACTCATCAGGGCTTCTTGAAGTTGTGCATAAGAAACGTTCCCTGAAGATGTGTTTACACCAACAACCTTTGCTATAGGTGCTTGTTGACAACTTTGAGGTGTAGGTTCTTCTTGGATACCTTTTCACGGTTACTATTTCAATAACCTTAACCCTCTTTGCTCTTTCTAGGACTTGAGAGATGACTAGTTTCTCATCCTCATCGTCGAGCTCTCATCGACATTAGGCGATTGGTCCATTACTCCTGCGGTTTCTGAGATAGGGCTTGGTGTTTTCACCACTTTTGGCGGCATTTATGAGTTCATCGGCAAGGCATTACGCATTAGTCGCAACATTTACGAGCACTTTCTCTTCCGAGTCTACTTGTGCGATAGTTGATGATTCTTTTGCGGCATTGATGAGTTGATGCCTTTATCGGTTCATCGGCAAGGCTTGTAGATATCGAGAATCGATAACCTCTTTGGTGTGTCTTGATTTGCCGGTGGACTTCTTTCTTGAAGTTACAGGATTCTTGGTCGCAACCTTTTCTTGAGATACCTTTTAGGACTTTCGCTTCTTAGAACCTTTACGAGACCCGGTAACCTTTTCATCAAGTTTGTATACTCATATTTGTAGAGTAGTTCTTGTTGGCTATTCAGTAGTCTCTCTGAGCTTTATGCCAAGCTTCTCCAGCAAGTAGCATATCTTCAAACCATAGCCTACTGTGGCCTTTGGTTCAGCTAGTCCTTTGGAAATCTTAGGTTCGAAGCCTTGAATCTTCTTCACAAACTTCATGAAGGCATACTTTCCCCGATTAAAGGGTTTTCCAACCTTTTGTCTTGTTGATTCAAAAGAACATCATGATCCATCGTTCTTGGCTTATCCGGTCAGCACCTCCTTGTAGACCATCAAAGCATCATGAAGAATGCAAGCTAATACATCGATGAACCATCGGATATGGTTGGGATGTCGACAAGCTTGAACTTCGGTGGGTGTATCGATTTTCAAGATCACACACATCCTTACAAATTGTTAACACCTTCAAGGAGATCATCATCCTTGGTGTTTATTTCAAAATCCTTTCCAAGATTTTGAAACTCAAACAACTTACATAAAGTTGTTAAGTCCAGAAGGATTTCCTTTCCTTGGACTGAGGTTTTAACAGACACTATTTTAGTGCCTTCAGAAACACATGAAATTATCCTGGAGTTGTTGTAGAATTCCAACACATCGAGTGATGAAATTCCACTAGGGCGAGCAGATAGAAAACCCTTGATTTGTGCCTTTTCAAGCATGTTAAGAATTAGCTTTCTGTCAGCTTGGTTTTCTATTGCAGCCGTGAGGTATTCCTCAACCATGGCACCACCCAAATTATTCGTGATTTGAAGTCGATGGTCGATTAAAATCTCCTACCAGTCGGTTGTTCACAATAAACAACTCTGGTGCTTGCTTTTCAGCAGTACCAGTGGAGGATTGAGATTTCAGTGTGGTTGAACTTTTAGGGGCCATCTCTTTATATAGTGTAGGGATTTGAAATTGGTGTTTGAAAGAGATTTTATTTAGTAATTCTTTGTAGAAAAACATAATCTTGATTTGCAGAGATTAGAAGGTTTGCAGAGAATCAAGAGAAGGTTTTGCTATTTTTGTGCTAGTCTGAATGTTGGATTAGGCGAAAGTGATCTCTTTTGCCAAAATCCTATATATAACAACGTAATTCTAACAAACATATACACACAAATTGGTTTTGTATGTATGTATACATGAATTGCGGTGAGGCGTGGGTAAAAGTTTGTTCGGCATTAAATGCATAGTGGGCCGTCACGAATTTCAGATCCACTATTCTGAGAATTAATTTCGTCCGTTAAGATCAAACGCTTAATTTCATCAAGGGTCACCATTGCTTCTTCAAAGAATGATCACAATCAACAATTGTGATTGTGCCCGATTAATGAATTTTGGCGATTTGCTATCTGAATCACAATTACGTGTGACTAAGAACCTTTGTATCTGAGTCTATCTCATACTCAATATTTGTCCAAGTTTTACACAAAGATAGAAATAATACAAATTTCAAGAGAGTAGTTAGCTATGACGGTTGTACTATTCTCTTTTGTGTTCCCCTCATGAGTGAACTAGATATCGAGTTCCGTCTCGAGATCTTAAGTATCTTTTGCTCTTTAGCCTTTTGACTTACGGATACTGTTCGGTTTCTCTTTTCTCTTCTCTGGATGCCGTTCGGATACCTCTTCTCTGGATGCCCGTTCGATTCACGAACTCTTCGGTTCATTGGTAGTTCCATTAGTCCAAGACTATGTCTTAAGGCTAAGAATCTACTTTCTTGTAGTGGCTTAGTGAAGATATCTGCAAGTTGGTCTTCAATGCCAATCTTGAGTATCTCTATATTGCCTTTTTCAACATGGTCTCTGATGAAGTGATGTCTAACATCAATATGCTTTGTTCTGGCATGAAATTTAGGATTCTGTGTAATCGCAATAGCACTTGTGATGTCACAGAAAATGGGAGTTTTCTTCTCATCGAGTCCATAGTCTTTAAGTTGTTGTTGTATCCACAGAATTTGTGTTGCACAACAACCAGCAGCAATATATTCAGCCTCTGTGGTAGAAGTTGCAATTGAGTTTTGCTTCTTGCTAAACCACGAGATAAGTCTAGTTCCCAGAAACTGACAAGTTCCTGAGGTGCTTTTCCTATCAAGCAGTGATCCAGCATAATCAGCGTCTGAGTACCCAGCTAAACTCAATCCGCTTTCTTTGGGATACCACAATCCTACATCTATTGTACCTTTTACATACCTTAATATTTTCATAGCAACGTTGTAGTGTGTTTGCATCGGTTTATGCGAAATCTAGCACACACTCCAACGGCATATTGAATATCAGGTCTACTTGCAGTGAGGTAAAGTAGTGAACCTATCAATTTCCTATACTTATGTTCTTCCACACTTTTATCTGATTCAGTATAGGTCATTTTAGTTCCAATGCTCATAGGTATCTTAGCATTCTTTTCAGAAGGCTTAAGATTGAATTTTGTGAGCATATCTTTGGCATACTTTGTTTGACTAATGAATATTCCATCATTGAGTTGCTTGACTTGCAATCCTAGAAAATAATTCATTTCTCCCATCATGCTCATCTCAAACTTGCTTTTCATGAGATTTGCAAAGTCATTACAAAGTTGCTTGTCCTTAGATCCAAATATGATGTCGTCAACATATACTTGAACTAAGAGTAGTTTCCCGTCATGATTTAAGGTAAATAACGTTTTATCAACTTTACCTTTCTTGAAACCACTTTCCAGAAGGTATTTGGCCAAAGTGTCATACCATGCTCTTGGAGCCTGTTTGATCCATCTGAGCTTTACGTAATTTATAGACCATTCTACTTTCCGAGAAACTTCAAAGCCAGGTGGTTGCTCAACATAAACTTCTTCTGCAAGTTCACCGTTCAAGAATGCACTTTTGACATCCATCTGATAAACTTTAAAATCTTTATGACATCAAAGGCTAGAAAGAGTCTTATTGCATCAATCGGCAACTGGTGCATATGACTCATCAAAGTCTAAGCCTTGATGCAGGTAAATCCTTGGCAACCAATCTTGCTTTGTTTCTGGTTATTTCACCAGATTCATTCATTTTGTTTCTGAAAACCCATTTAGTTCCAATCACAGATATTCCTTCTACAAATGGAACTAGTTTCCAGACTTTGTTTCTCTCAAATTGATCCAACTCTTCTTGCATTGCAGAGATCCATTCTTGGTCTCCTAATGCTTCTTCTATATTTTTAGGTTCAATATTTGAGATGAAACATCTAAAGAGAGAATTAGCATTTTCAGCTATTGCTCTCCTAGTCCTAACACCTTGATTAATTGGTCCAATCACATCTTTTGCAGGATGATCCTTGATCCATCTCATCATAGGTTTAGTGTTAGTAGGATCAATATCCAAATGATTTGAATGTGAATCACTAGGATTTTGATTTGATACTATTTCAGTATCTGAGACATTTTGCTCCTCAGAAGGGCAATTACTGTCTGACACTTGCTCAGTGTTTGAGCTATCTGGAACATGTCTTTCAGAGAGATTGTTTCCAGAGATAGCTTCATGATGAACATCTTCAGTTTCCATTTCTGGAAGTTTCATAGGAAATTCTTCATCATGTTTGTGAGTCATCTTGTTGTTACTAGGCACTTCATGCTATTCTCGCCGAGTCATCCTCACTTTCCATAATGATATTTCTCCTTCGAGGATTCTTCTTGAATCCTCGTAATAGTTCTTTGAACCTTTCTGAGAGTTCATCAATAGGAGGTGTTTTCTTACTTCCTTCATAGAATACAACATGAACTGGTTCTTCAATTTTCTTTGTTCTTTTGTTGTAAATTCTGTAGGCTTTGCTATTCGTGGAATAACAAAGAAATACACCTTCATCTGCCTTTGGTTGAAATGTTCTCAGATAATCTTTCCCATTGTTTAGAACAAAACATTTATAACCAAATACTCTCAGATGTTTGATATTAGGGGGTCTACCAACCAAGATTTCATAAGGGGTCTTGTCATGGTGTTTGTTTATCAAGCATACATTACGAGTGTAGCAATTTGTGTTTGACTTCACCCAATAAATTTCACTTATTTCAGTGTCAGCTAGCATCGTCCTTGCAGCTTCTTTAAGGGTTCTGTTTTTCCTTTATGCAACACCATTTTGTTGAGGTGTTCTTACAGAGGAAAGTTGGTGTTGTATACCTTTGCAGGTACAAAACTCTTTTATGTACTGGTTGACAAACTCAGTACCATGGTCTGTTCTGATTGCAGATACCTTGTCATTTTTCATGACTTCAAGCTTTTTCAAGTTTGGTATCTCCACCGGCATCAGTTTATGTTTCGAAAAGACAACCCAGTGAATCTTGAAGTCATCTACAACAACCGGACCATACTTCTTTCTGCATAACTAGTTATAGATGATTCAAAAGATCCATGTGTAATAGTTGCAGTGGTCTAACACTAGAGTGTCGATTTTGGACTTGAAAGAGATCTTAGATTGTTTCCCATCGGCGAGCGAGCAATGATACCATCCTTTACGAAGATGTTCGGGAAGGCCAACCACTAACTCTTTCTTGGCAAGTCATTGAGTTTTGAAGTTCAAGTGACTCATTCTTTTGTGCCATAACGGTGCTCTTCATGTGACCAGATTGACTCACCATGAGACATTCTTGATTGTGGCGGATGCCCAATCGGCAACATAAAGACTACCTTTCCGCCGAGCCAAGGTATGCTGCTTTGACTCATTGTCAATTAGTTTGCGATATTTTGCTTTGAATTTTATAGTAAAACCCTTATGCATAACTGGCTCATGCTAAATAGATTATATTTCAAATCCTTAACATGTAATCGGTGATTGTTAATGTTCCCAATTTGGCGTTGCAAATCGAGAGAGGATTTAATTCTCCTCCAAGAAATCGATATCGAACACGTGTTGCAAGCTTTGTAATGTCGACGGTTGCTTTGTCTCTGTCATGTGCTTTCCGCATCCACTATCAAATAGCCATTGTGCTTTAGTCCAGGAAGCATTCTACACACAACAGGAAACAGGAGATTAGGTTCTCAATTTACAATTGGAACCATCAGGACTAAACAATCTTCCAGTAGGAATCCATTTTTGGATGAATTTCCTTGGAACATTCTTTTGTCTGAGAGGAACATAAGGAGGAATTCTAATTGAATGATTATCATTATTGAGAATTATTTTCTTCCTTGGTGTGTTCCGAGGTGCTCCATTGGTGCTTTCGGATACTGTCAGTTTACGAGTTTGCTTTTTCAGCAAACTTAGCTTTCCTTGCCAGATTTCTTCTAGCCCTGGCATTCAGATTTTCAGTGGCTTGATTTAACTTCCACTTCTGATAATTGCTTTGAGCAATTCTAGCCTTTAGCCATCGTTCTTGCTCCTGTTTGTATTCATAAGCAAGTCGTTTCCCGATGCCTTTATAGCCAATACCGTTTCGAGCACTTGAAGCTATCTGAGATCTTTTCTCAGCAGCTTTGCTAGTCTCTGGTTGGTCCAATTTCTTTCCAGAAAAAGTGACATGGGAGAATTTGCCAGCTCCTGCAATTCTACCCTTTTGAGAGACATAGCACTGTGGGTGTTTACACTTTTCAGTGTTGTGTTTCTTTTCACAGACGTGCCCAACAGTTTTATTTTTGACTTGTTTTTCCCACAAAGGTTTAGTCGCAACTGCCTTTCCTTTGTCAACAATCTTCGTCTTCTTACCGATACTATAGATTGCATGGGAACCATCTTGCTGAGTACTTAAAAATGTTCTTCTTTCCTTACTCTTATTCAGAGTGATAGAACAATCTACGTATTATCCAAGTCCTTTCTTTTTTCTGAAGGATCTCTTAGGTAAGATTGTACTTCAGTAAGAGTGTCACTAGCTTTGGCATAAGATTGAAAAGATAATTCTTTCTTCCTGAGTTCCTTGTTCTCAGAAAGAAGATCTTCATATTTCTATCGTAATTCAGCCATTGCTTCTTTATGTGACTTTTCAGTCTCAGATATCTGAGCTTTGAGAAATGCATTTTCAGCATCCTTTTTCTCAGATACTTTAACTAATTGAGAATTTTTCTTTGCAAGAGAATTCTTTTCTTCTTCAAGATTTTCGGCTCTAGCTCGGATCATTAGAAATTCTCTTTTATAGATGTCAAGTTCTTTCCTGAGATTTCCTAGATCTTTTATTTCTTCTTCATCACTTTCATAAGTATAACAAGAAGTATGTGTTACCTCATCAGCCATAAGACAGATTTCTATGTTAGAGATGTCTAGACCGTCAATTTCAGCAACTCCACACATTTCATTTTTCTTGAGGCCGAAGTCGATTATATGATGAGTAACTCCACATAATTCTGGTGATGGTAAGGTTGAGTCATCTGAATTGTCATCTTCAAAATCTGTCTCAACGTCTAGAGCATCCAGTTGAATTTGGATTTTCTTTCTTTCTTCAGTTAACAAAGCTTTCTGGCTTCTTCTAAAGATTCTTCTATCTTTCTTGTCACCTGTCCTTAGTTTGTTGAAGGCAGGACAATCCTTCTTGAAGTGGCGGTTTACGACAATAAAGCAGATATCGTTTCCAATTTACTTCCTCAAGACATGATGCTTTACGAAATGGCTTGTTCAATGAGCTTTGCATATTTTGTCTTGGTGATAGTTTGAGCTAGATGCTTTTGACTTCTCTTTGGCTTTTCTTCTCTCAATTTCTCGACTGACATATTTGCTCATTTGCTTTGCAGCAAGAGCATCCTTAGTCTCTTCCTTGATCTTTTCAGAAGTTCCTTGAGCAACTAGAGCAACATTCTGCAACTTTTCAGTTGTTTGTTCTCTTTGTGTTGTCTCATAATCTACCGTAGCAAGATGTGAGAAGAGTTCCACTGGAATGATATTTGGCATTCCTTGGTTAAAATAAAGAATTTGGTATGCTCCGGTTGTGGTTAAGACTTGGACAATAGTCTTAATCTTTCTGATGGGAGTATCATTCTTTCCCAAGTCTTGCCATATCACTCATGAGTGGTAAATCAAATCAAGTTCTTCGAGTTTCTGGGTCCTTGTTTGAAATTTTGAAATTTCAACTTGAGAACTTCGAACTTGTTTTCTTTGGTTTTCGATTCCCCGCGATTTCTTCAATTAGTTGCCAGGCAACTTTCGCCGTTTTAGCACCCCACAATTTACACTGTATGTGCTCAGGTGTCGATCTGATGATGATATTATGAGCTTGACCATCCAGACGATTCCTCTTGGCATCTTCGATGTCCGAATTCTCTGGCTTTGGTTCGTAAATAACTTGACTAGTAGATCTCCCACTTGTTGACGATCGGTTTGTGAAGATCCTTCGCTTTGATCTCTGTCTCTACCATTAGAAACCTCCATGACTTGTTTGAGTTGTTGAATGACTATTGGGCCATTCTTTATCACTTGATCATTTCGTCACTTATGGCTTCAAGGTGGAGCATCATGTTATTTTTCCATTTCTCGTAATTCTACGGTTTGAGAACGGTGCATCACTCGAGACATTCTGCACACTTAACACACAAATTAAATAGTCCTCGAAAATGGACAAAGTTCCTTCACCTATCTGGGATCTAGGTTCGGTCAAGGCTTGTGAACCTCTGCTCGATACCACTTGTTGGTCCAGATAACGGCAAAGTAAAAGACTAGAGGGGGTGAATAGTCTTTTAAAACTTTTGTCGATAAAACTATTTCTCGAGATATCTGGTAGATATCGATACTTATAATCGAGCCGGAAGACTTAAGATAGATAAGTGCGAAGCAGTTAAAGTGTGTGTGTGTGTTCTTTGAAATGTAAGTCTGAGAAAAGTAAATAACACGGCAAGTATAGTGGTATCTGGAGGTGGCGTAATCCTCCAACTAATCCACTTGGTCTTCCAAAGACCTAGAATTCACTAGAATAGATAATTGAGGTCACCTTACAAAATCCTATTCTAAGATTCCTTAAGCAGATGGTTCCCAACCAAATGTTCCCCTGAGTTGTTCCCGGCTTTCCACAAGTACTTCATGTACTCAGAAACCTTTTTGAGCTATTCCCTAGCTTCCCAAGCTAAGTACTTTCTGTGCTCAATAACCTTGGAGTTATTCCTTAGTTACCCAAATCAAGTACTTCCTATACTCCGTTAACCTTGGAGTTATTCCCTGATTTTTCAAACTAAGTACTTCCTGTACTCCACGCCAGTGATGGTGTTGGTTTCGGTTTGAGTTGTCAGATGAGCTTCTTTAATAACTTTTCAGTTAATCAGATAGCTCTGTGAATCAAGTATACTTAATACACTTTGCAATGTATGGTATCTTGTTCTTTTTACTGACCCAAGTCTTAGATAAGTGTTCAAGAGAATGAATCTCAGATACTCGATCTTTCGTTTGAACTCTTTCACAGATAGCTGTGCTTGTTTAGGATCAGGACACTTAGAACTTTAGTGCTACTTAAGATCAAGAGCTTTGGTCGCAACAGAAAGCTTTGAGGATAAGTAATTTGCTTTGAGAGAGTAAGATGTTCAGTAAGTTCTGTGTTTCAGCGTTGTGTCTTCTCAAGCTGTCTAAGTGTTGATATTTATAGATGAATTTGAGTGCCGTTTGAATAGTATCCGTTAGGCTCAAATTCAAACTATAGATATCTGTATAATCTTTATGTGAGTTTGTCTTCTTCTTCAGAAGCTGCCGTTGCTTTTGTTCAGACATCTCTGTCCGTGCATTAAATGCATTGTACTATACTTTTTGTCCTGTAGTGCCAACGGAACTATGCTTTGTATCAGAGACTAGTATTATCTGATTCTTTGCACATCCTTATCTTCAATCTTCAGATACCACTTTTATTGGAACAACTTTGTTTGCAATATATATATTTCTTTTTCAGAAATGTGGTTAAACCTCAAGGTATCTGAGAATAGATATCTGTGGACACTTTCCTTGTTTTCAGATAGACCTTTCATTTCTCAGATATCTCTTGTGACACAGTTTGTTTAAAACTATTTGTGTCTTCAAGATATCTGGCTAAGGTATCTGAAAAACTATTTCAGTAATCTTGTGCAGTTTCTTCAAGTCTTCAATGTCGTTGAGCTTGTTCTGCTTGGATGTCTTCTTCTTGGTCTTCTCTTCATAAAATAAAAATTACATTTTGAGACCTAACATCCTATACAAGATTAGCTAGACTATCATACTTAGTGGGTTTCCTCTTTTACAATGTTCAAGTGAACCAAGAGTACTAATCACCTTTCTGAGACTAAGATAAGTCATCATGTTGCTGATCAAAATCTAAACAGATATTTCTGACAAAATATCTAACAAATTTCCTAACAATGTATTTCCGTTATAATTGCTATCTGCTTGATTATTTACGTTAAATATTTGAAAAACCCAAATCCTTGTTTATTTCATATTGAAAATCGACTAATTAAACTTCTATTTAATCGAGCGTTGTTTCCGAGAGACCGACCTCTCGAGTCAACTTCTGCTATACAAATTCATTTTGTGTGTTTAGAATTTGGTTTGGTATTATAAATTCATAAAACATTGGTGTTCTTGGTGAAACTTTAAGTTCAACGACAATTGTTTTTGCCATGGCGCATCAAGTTTTCTGGCGCCTCTGCCGGGGAATAATTAGTATATTACCAGCATAGAACTTATGCTAGTCCAGATAAAGGCAAAGTAAAAGACTGGGGGGGGGGGGGTGAATAATCTTTTCAAACTTTTGTCAATAACACAATACTTATATTCAGAGAGCGAAAGTCTTTTGTGATAAGTGCAAGTGTCAGGAAGCTATAAAGTGGTTAAATACTCAACAAGTAATAGATAACTGAAATAAAGTGCAATAAGTAAATAACATAAAGCCTTTAATAGTGGTATCAGGAGGTGGCGTAATCCTTCGACTAATCCACTCGCCCTTTCTCAGGACTTGAATCCAATAAGATAAGATGATGAGTTCTCGTCGCAAAATCCTATCTCTTGATCCCTTTAAACCTATGGTTCCCAACCAAGTGTCCCCCCTGAGTTATTCCCCGACTTTCTCAACCAAGTACTTCCTCTACTCAGTGACCTTTGAGCTTTTTCCTTAGCTTCCCAAGCAAAGTACTTTCCTTGCCCAGATAGGTTAGGACGTTAGTTTCTCAACTAAATCCCTAAACACACGCTTGGTGATGTTTTAGTTATGGTAGTTGTCAAGCA
This sequence comes from Plantago major, assembly GCA_026545765.1. Classification (NCBI taxonomy): domain Eukaryota; kingdom Viridiplantae; phylum Streptophyta; class Magnoliopsida; order Lamiales; family Plantaginaceae; genus Plantago; species Plantago major. Next base: position 104,496 of record JAIFAC010000330.1, on the reverse strand, counting down.
AACTACCTAAGATAACTTGTTCAGTTACCTTGAGAGCTTTGAAGAATCAATCTTCCTTAATACTCTTTTCAGTGTATGGGAAGTTGTTCTTTTACTGATGCAAGTTCTTGTTATGTTCAAGAGAATGAATCACCGATATAAGTCGCAACTAAATCCTTGGATTCAACTCTTTCACAGTAATCAAGTCTTGTTTAAGGATCAGGACACTTAGAACTTTATGTGCTACTTAGAATCTGATGTGTCAAAATCAAAGTTCTAAATTTGTTTTAAGCCAAGAGTTAATCCTCAACACTACGAAAACCTATAGTGTAGTGGACTTAACCCCGAGGTCGGTCTCGAAGGACTTAACTAAGCTGAGTCTTGTTTACGAATAGTAATTACAGCAAAGAAAGTAGTAAAAGGGTTGTTTGCTTCGGCAGCGAATTTGTTCTATATTATCTATCTACTTATGCAATCTAACTAGAAAACAGATTAATCTAAACGACAATGATATGAATAAGGAGAATTATGGAGCGGTAACGTGAAATAAGCTAGCTAGCAAGATACTTATGATTCACAGGATAGATTACGCAAGTTGTCACAATCTTGAGTTCAAAAACGAATAGCACTAATGGAGGCGTCAATTCCACTAGGCTACAATCAATCTAGCTAATCCTACTATTACTGTTTGCAATCTAAACTGTTAGATCAAGCAAGATGAAAGACATTTTGGTGTATTAATTAAATGCTTAATCTAATAGTGATTTTGCTGGCATGCTCGACAAACAGAATAGCAAGATATGCGATTAATCTAAAAAGCACAAGTAATCTAAACCCGATGCACTTCGAATCTCATGAACCCTAGCTAGCATGCATTGAATCAGTCACCACCCCATAATCGGGGTGTTTAGCTACTCATATATGCGAAGACATAATCAATATTGTATATAAACAGGCTCCAAACATAATCTAAAGCAAGAAATAAAGATTCAAATGGATTGATACAAATTTACCCTTCATTGTCACAAACCCTAGGTAGAATTGAAGAACTGAAATGAATCGATGCGAAAAGCTATGTAGATAATCTCCCAATCAATGTCAATCTTCAGATTACAAGATAAACGGTTCAATTACCTCCAATAATAGGTTGGTAATTGCCTTGGAAAGGTTCTAGGTCGAAAAGCAATAAGAAGAGAAGAATAATAATGAAGTTGTTTCTAGAAGATCAAGAAAATAGGTTATATATAGTCAAAAACGCTCAAAATCACGTTCTAAGCCGAAAAAGGGCCGAAAACGGCCCAAAAAGGGAGTTGGTGCCCGCCAAAAATGGAGTTGGCGTCCGCCAACTCGTTCTGGACGAGTTTGGCGTCCGCCAAAGCTCCATGGCGTCCGTCAGGCCCTTTTTGGTCCTCTAAACGTCGGAATCGGGATATGGTTCCTTCTTCAAAGTTGTAGCTGTTTGTCTTATCTACGCGTGGACACTAAGATCAGGTAAATCGGAGTTCATATGCAAATGTTATGGCCAGAATTCAAAAGCTGCTGCATCGTAGTTTGAATTTCGAGCGCTTTCACTTAAATGGCTCTAAAATCTTCGTCTGAACTCCGAATCCACTTCCGTTTCGACCGATCAACTCCTTTTTCAACCACCTTTCAGGTCCATAAACTTCCATGCTTCCATTAATGCATTAAATTCACTGTTTTAGCCCTTGTTTTAATGCGTTTTCACCAAACACCTACAAAACACAAAAAACACAAAAACGTAACAAAACACTAATAAAACACATAAGAAATATACTTGAGAATGGCAATAAGACGGTAAAAAAGACCGAATGAGATGATGTAAAATCGACTCATTAAACTCCCCAAACCGAACCCTTGCTTGTCCTCAAGCAATAGACTCTCTAAAAATCCTAGAAAAATAAAAAACACAAAAACACACAGACAAAGTCTAGCTCCCAAGCTACCGAATCACTATTGCAAGTAATAAGTCTAAAGAATGCAAGAGGTTTAAAATCAAACTGACATTCACAGAATCACATGCATAAGCACAAAAAAAAAGTTAGTTTCCAAAGTAAATAGAACTTAAGTCTAAAACGTTAGTCCCTCACAAGTGGATCCTATGCAACTAATCTCTCACACTCCTGGAAGTGTCTAGTAGGGGTAATCACTCAAGAATATAAGGAGAAAAGGAAGGTGACTTGCGTCACAAAGATGCCTCAAATACCTCATGCAATGCACTCAATCAATTAAGTCAGAAGGGACTTTTACATAGCTCTATAATCAATCAGCAGTAGACTTTACAAAAAAAAAAAAAAAAAAGAAACAATCGTCCTCTCCTTTTTCAGCTTTTTTTAAAAAAATTTTCTCATACTTCTTTTTTGCAGTCTTATATATGACCCATATGCTTATATCTTCTTTTTTTTTTCTGTCTCAATTTTTTGTAGTGTCTGTTTTACAGAAAGTCCGCACTTTTGTGCGTGCTGGTTTGGTATATGTTGGTCCAGATAACGGCAAAGTAAAAGACTGAAGGGGGGGGGGGGGGTTGAATAGTCTTTTAAAACTTTTGTCGATAAACACAGTTTCTCAGATATCTGTGAAGATATCTAATACTTAATTTTAGAGAGCGGAAGACTTTTCTGTGATAAGTGCACGTGCTCAGCAAGATGAGTGTAAGTACTTTGCAAGATAAGTAAAGCAAGTAATAAACTGCAGAAAGTAAATAACACAAGTCTTTTTATAGTGGTATCTGAAGGTGGCGTAATCCTTCAACTAATCCACTTCGGCCTTTTTCAGACCTAGAATCCACTAAGACAGATAAATGAGGTAACCTTACAAATATTTTCTCTTGATTCCTAAATACACTTGGTTCCCAACCAAGTGTTCCCCCTGAGTTATTCCCCGGCTTCCACAGCCAAGTACTTCCTGTACTCAGAAACCTTTTGAGTTGTTCCTTAGTTTCCCAAACTAAGTACTTCCTGTGCTCAATAACCTTGGAGTTATTCCTTAGTTTCCCAAACTAAGTACTTCCTGTACTCCACGCCGTTTAAGGTGTTGGTTAAGGTAAATTGTCAGGTGAGTTTCTTTAATAACTTGTTCAGTTATTCAGATAGCTCTGTGAATCAAGTATACTTAATACACTTTGCAATGTATGGTATCTTGTTCTCTACTGACCCAAGTCTATGGTAAGTGTTCAAGAGAATGAAACTCAGATATGAAATTTTAGTGAAACTCTTTCACAAATAACAATGCTCGTTAAGGATCAGGACACTTAGAACTTTGGTGCTACTTATAATCAAGAGCTTTGGTCGCAACAGAAAGCTTGAAGGTAAGTAGTAAGCTTGAGAGAGCTTGTGAGAGTATAAGTTCTGTATTTTTTAGTGTGTGTTTTCTCAAGCAGTTTAAGTGTTGATATTTATAGATGAACTTCAGTGCCATTTGAATAGTATCCGTTAGGTTTAAATCAAATTCAAACTATAGATATCTGAGTATAATCAGAGTGCCTTTGTCTTCTTTTCGGCTACCGTTTTTGTTCAGACATTTCTGTCCGCGCATTTAATGCACTATACTATACTTTGTCCTGTAGTGCCAATGGAACTATGCATTGTATCAGAGAACTTATTCTATCTGAGTTTTCTGAAGCTTTGCATGTTCGATTACCACAACTCCAGATACCACTTGTTGAAACAACTTTGTTATAATATATTTCTTTTCAGAAACATATTTTATGTCCAAGGTATCTGAGTGTAGATATCTGTGGGCACTTTCCTCGTCTCAGAAACCTTTTATTCTCAGATATCTTTTGCAACAATTGTGTTTCGAAACACTTGTTTCTTCAAGATATCTGGACATAGGTATCTGAAAAACCTTTGTCTTCAGCAATCTTGTGCAGTCTTCAAATCTTCAAACTGTTGAACGCTTCCTGGATGCCTTCTTCTTGGTCTTCTTGAAAATAAAATTACATTTCGAGACCTAACATCCTATACAAGATTTGCTAGACTATCATACTTAGTGAGTTTCCTCTTTTACGTTGTTCAAGTGAACTAAGAGTACTAATCACCTTTCGAGCTAAGATAAGTCATTAGGTTCGATCAAAATCTAAACAGAATATTCCTAAAAATTTCCCCATTTTGATCATAATAACGATGACTATCGACCTATTACAAATTTGGATGAGGAAACAATCCACTACTTAATCATTTCTTATGATTTTCAATTCATATAATTATGCGTAAAGTAAACACCAACCAAATCACAAGGTGTGATCTTTCGACAAGTTATCTTTTATAGAAAATAATATCTGAGAGTAAGTTCATCAGATATGTTACAGAGAATGTTTACAGATAACTTTAGTACATAATGCAATTTAGCTCTGTCAGCAAGATAAAAATACATAGTGAATTAGGACAACAGGAGTAACCAAGCTCCAAGTAGACATCCTAATGAACTAGTCTTCAAGTCTTCAACACTTCAAGTCTTCAAAAGCAGTTCCATGGATCAATCTGCAAATTTCCTATCACCAAACCTTTTGATATCATCAGAGTAGTCATAGAGAAGAGTTCTAACAATCATCTCTGTGTCTCTGGCAAATCCACAGACTTCCTTGTAGGTTTTGGTAGGATTTTTCTTGACAAAGTGCTTGACCCACAGATACTTTCCCCACTTCCAGGCACGCTCGATTCTTATATCTGATAGCTTGAAGTATTCATAAATGATCTTCAGATATCTGATGTAACCCTTGTATTTATCTTCAGTTAAGTAGAAGGACTCATAGGGTTCCACAACAAGTCTTGCTCTTGTGCTGCTCCAAAATGTCGAATTCTGCACATCATCTGGCTTTCCATAAGGACATACATCAGAGAGGTCCTTCTTCATGGCTTCTATTCTCTTGATTACTTCAAAATCCAACCAGGCTTTGATGTGGTTGGTGTTAATCAAGATTGACTTGTCTTTTCTCCATGCCATGAGCTGTTTATGGATTGGTTCTGGAAATTTTGAGTTTACCAGTAGATGCTTAAGTTCTAGAATCCAGTAGCCATTCTTATGTTATTGCACCTGTAGACAGAGGAGTCACTGTTGGTCTTCAAATACTCAATCTTGGCTTCTTCAGGCCTGAGTGGTAGTTGAAGCTATCTTTGTTCAGCTCTCAGCCTGTTCCTCCTTTGTCTTGAATAATCCTTTGAGGTAATGCTTGAAGAACCACCCTGGATAGACTTGGTATTTCCAGAGGGTGTTTTAGCTGCCAAAGGCTTTGTAGCTATGGGCTCAGTTAGGCTATTAATTTTCCTTTTTCTATGAAGAGGAGCTTCATCTTCATCAATCTCTTCATCATCATCATCAAGATTAATTCTTGTGAGAGTTTTGCAGCCTTCTTCATTTCCCAGGGATTTGAATTGGCCTTCTTCTTCTTCTTCTTCTTCTTCTTCAGAAGATTCATCAATCCCTCTTACTTGTCTTCTCCTTGTAGCCTTGGTACTCCTTGGAGGTTTCTGTGCTCTGGCCCTTGTTGTCATTCCTTGTTCAGGAAGTTGAGTGGTGGCCACTATCTGTAGAGCAGTCTGACTGGAGGAGGGCTCATTTAATCTGAGAGGTGGTTGTTCAGATTTTCTTTTGTTTTCTCTTCCTCTTCCTCTTCCTCTTCCTCTTCCTCTTCCTCTCTGAGCATCTTGATATTCTTCCCCCTTAGTCATTGTTGACTGACTAAGAATCACAAAGGATTCTGAAAGGGAGTTGAAGTTGCCTTGAAGATAGTTGTAAGCAGCAACCAACTTTTTCAGATCAGCTTTGAGCTCCTGATTTTGTTTGATAAGACCAGTATCCTTATCAGTAAGCTCTGCCAGTGGGCCTTGAACATCATCTGCTTTTCCAGCAGCATAGCAAGCCTCTTCAAAGGCTTTTGCAACCAAGTTTTGGTCATCATCCCTAACCATGCCTAGATCTTTTTGAGGAATGACCAGACTAGTTGTTCTCTGAGTGATGAGCTCAGTGAATGTTTTCAATTCTGCAGGGACTGATGCAGTGGCGGCTTTAACTTGAGAAAACAACTCCTTTTTCAATTTGGCCAGTACTTGATATCTGTTCAAGTATTCATTGGAGTTGACATTTGGCAACTTGCTGAATATTGTAGGAGCAATCAGCTTCCTTTTCAAATGAGAAACCGCTAAATGTTCATTGCAGTGTTCTACCAATGTCTTGTCTTCTTCATCATCTGAGTTATCAGCCCAGTCATCTTCATCCTCTTGGACATTTTCATCAATGTTTTCTAGTCCAGCAACCATCTCAGAGATGGGTTTCTTTCCTTTCAGTGAGGAGGATGGTACATCTTTTTGGAATGCAGCCTTAGCATCATGCTTGTCACTAGATACTTGCTCAGTATCTAATTCCTCAGCAATTTCCTGAACAGCAAGCTGGAGTTCTTTCATTTCAGCATAAGCTTCCATTTCCTTGATTGTTTGATCTTCAATCTTTTGGAGCTTTGCTTTGGATTCAGCTATCTTTTCTTCCAGTTGAAGATGTAGCTGTTGTTCTTCCTCCAACAGTTGTTTGAGTTGAGCAACTCTGGCTTGTGCATCTGATATTTTCTGAGTTGTTCCTTCAGAGTGCTCAACTACTTGCTCAGTAGTATCTTTGTGTTGGGGAGTTGGATGAGTAGATTTCTGAGGAGATGGAGGAGAGGATTGTTGTGATGTCCTCTCAGTGTGATTTTCAGTAGCTGAGGTAATGTTTCCTTGTGGAATCCCTCCCGTCCCTGGTGCAGGGGCATCATCATCATCCTTATCATCATCATCCTTTTTGTGATGGTCAGAGGAAGGTTCATCAAAGTTATTCTCATCTATTTCTTCCTCCTCATCGTCTTCAGATAAAAGATTAATCACTTTAGGAATAGTGATCTTCTGCCCATTAACCTCCTCTTGCTCAGAAGGAATAAATTATAGAGTTTGGGGCAGGACTGGCTTGAATGCCATTCTGTAATCTTGTTTGACTATCAGCTTGATTGAAGGCTTGAATCAACTTGTGTGCCACTTCTCTGGAGAAATCCTTATGCAATAAAGTCGCAACTTGATACTGTTCCATGGGGAACATTGCATGGATGTAGTTCTCCAAGTCAAGAGCTCGTGCTCGTCTCGTAGGTTGATCTGTGATTCTCAATATTTTAGAGAGATCAGAGCACCTTAACCTCTGCCATTTCTTGAAGCATTGAATGTGCTTTGGCAGGGTATGAGCCTTGAAGAAGGGAAGTAGGTCCTTTTTCTCATCATCAGGGACCTTCGTGGCACTTGTTTGAGCCTGAAAGAAAGAGTTCTGAATTAGATTCAAAACTTGTGTATATATCTGAGTAAGAGTGTAGTTAGGTTTCTGAGTTACCTGAATGAGCAAATCAGGCTCAGAGACTTGTACTACAGAGACAGAGGTTGCCTCAGATATCATGTTGTGAGGTGGAGACTTGGAAGTCTGGTCCTCATCAACCTTTCTTTCTGCTAGAACCTGAGAATTAAAAACATAACACTTAGGAAATTTTATCAAGAAAATTTTTATTGACAAATCAGATATCTGAGATGTCAATTACCTCTGTTGGAGGCTTAGATGTTTGTCTCACAGAAACTTGTGCAGTTTCTGGAATCTTTTCTTGTGATGAAGGCCTTGATGCCTCATCAATTTCCATATGTTGTGAGGATTGAGTGGGCAACTCCTCAACAACTTCTACTTCTTTTTGAACCTGTTAAGTAGAATGTGTTAGTCTAAGAAAAATGATCAGAGATTATTCTTTGAGGAGTAGAAATATCTGAATGAAATACCTTCTCTACAGAAGGTTCATATACTTGTTCCTCAGAGGCCTTGAAGCCTGGATTCCTCTCTGAAGAGATAGAGTTTTCAGTCTCTTCATTTTTCTTCTCAGTTGTAGCCTATTAGAAACAAACACTTATTAGTCAAGTGTATCAATGAATATCTGAAAAATTATATTTGAAGGAACTCTCTATCACCTGTAGCACAGGCTCAAATTCCTTAAGTTGTGAGGGTGTGAAAGCCTCCTTCTCAGTTTCTGAGGCAAGCTTCTCAGCTTACTCTTGTTCTCGTGTTTCTAATTCAGCCTATAACAAAGAAATTCTATTAAATAACAAGATTATGTGGCACAAAATATAACAAGTAGAGAGTTAAACCATTCAGATACCTGAGCAATGTCAGGCTGATTGGTCTATGGAACTTGTGACCCTTCTATGCGTCGGTCTTGTTGTTCCATTTCTTCTTCTTTGTTTGAAGTTTCAGGTACTTCAGACATTGCCTGAGTATGCAACTCAGTTGCCTCCCCTAGTTGATCATTCTGAGCAAGTGTCTCAGTTTGATCCCTCTCACTGAGTTGGGGAACCTGCTCTTTTGCAGGATTTTCTTCAGCAATGAAAGATGCTGGTATCTGCAGCTCAAGTACCATTTCAGCAGTATCCTTATCTGGATGTTGTGGTTGTTGTGCTTGAGACAGACTGTTGAGTGTTGAGGCAATGGCAGTATCCTCCAACAATAAGTTATCACTCATCAGAGCATCTTCAATATGCTTTAGGCTTTCTTGCTCTGATGGTGTAATTTGTCCAGTTACCTTGGACAAAGTTGCTTCTTCAGTAACCTTTGAAACAAGTGCTTGTTCAGAACCTGTGGTGTAGGTTCTTCTTCAGATACCTCTACACCAGTTACCTTTTCAGTAACCTTAGCCCTTTTTGATTTTTCTAGGACTTTAGAGATGACTAATTCATCATCTTCATCGTCAGAGCTCTCATCAGCATTGGGAACTGATTGATCCATAATTCCTGCGGTTTCTGCAGAAAGGGCTTGGTATCTATCACTACTTTCTTTAGCAGCATTGATGAGTTCATCAACAAGGCTTTCGGCAATAGTCTTAACATTTCTGAAAGCACTTTCTCTTGCTGAGTCTACTTGTTCAGTAGTCGATACCTCTTTTGCAGCATTGATGAGTTCATCTTCATTGATGAGTTCATCTGCAGCGACGGCATGTATCTGGGAATCGACAACCTCAATGGGTGTGCCTTCTGATTTGCCAGCAGACTTCTTCCGTGAAGTTCTGGGCTTCTTGGTCGCAACTTTTCCCTCAGATACCTCTTCGCCTTTTCGCTGAACCTTTCTGAGATCCAGTAACCTTTTTCATCATGTTCGTATACTCATATTTGTAGAGTAGGTTACTGTTGGCTATGTCAGCCTTCTCTCTAAGCTCAATGCCAAGCTTTTCCAGCAAGTAGCATATCTTTAGACCATAGTTTACTGTGGTCTTTGGATCAGCAAGTCCCTTAGCGATTGTAGGCTCAAAGCTTTGAATCTTCTTCACAAATTTCATGAAGGCGTACTTTCCCCAATTGAAAGGGTTTTCCAGCGTTTTGTCTTGTTGTTGCAATAAGAACATCATCATCCAGCATTCTTGGCTTATCCGGGTCACCTCCTTGCGCACCATCAAAGCATCTGTGAAGAATGCATGCCATATCCTGATGAACCAAAAATGTCTGGTTCTAATGTCAGCAAGCTTGAAATCAGTGGGTGTATCTGATTTTTCAAGATCACACACATCACTGTACAATTGTTTTACACCTTCAAAGAGATCATCATCCTTGGTGTCTATTTCAAAATCCTTTCCAAGATTTTGAAGGTCAAACAACTTGTAGAAAGTTGTTGAGTCCAAAAGGATTTTCTTTCCTTGGACTGACGTTTTTATAGACACTATTGCAGTGCCTTCTGTAACACAGGATATAATCCTGGAGTTGTTGTAAAATTACAGTACATCCAGTGAAGAGACTCCACTGGGAACAACAGATAGAAAACCCTTGATTTGTGCCTTTTCAAGCATGTCAGGGATTAACTTCTTGTCGGCTTGACTTTCAATAACAGCCGTGAGGTATTCCTCAATCATGGCACCAGCCCAAATCATTCTGTGATTTGAAGTCCAATGATCGGGATTGAAGTTCCCTACCAATCGATTGTTAATAACTACCAACTCTGGTGCTTGCTTTTCAGCAGTACCAGTGGTAGTTTTTTGGGATTTCTGGGTAGTTGATCGTTTGGGGGCCATCTCTTTATATAGCGTGAGTTTTTCGAAGGTCTGAAAGAGAATAATGTGAAAGATTAGTGATTCTTTGCAGAAAAACTAATTTGGGAGTAGGGATTTGCAGAGAAAATAGAAGAAAGAAATTTGCTATTCTTGTGCAAGTCGGAAAGTTAGATTAGGCGAAAGTGAATTCTTTTGCCAAAATCCTATATATATAGCAATGTAATCTCAACAGTCACATACATACAAATTAATTTTGTATGTAGTTATCTGTGTATTGCAGACAGGCGTGCGTAAAAGCTTGTTCGGCATTAAATGCATAGTGGGCCCTGTCTGAATTTCAACAGTCCACTATTTACTGAGAGTTAATCTCTGTCGTAAAGATCAATCGCCCATTTCATCAAGGGTCACCATTGCTTCTTCACCAATCAACAATTGTAATTGTGCTTATTTAATGAATTTTGGCTATTAGCTATCTGGATCACGTTTCTGTGTGAATGAGAACACTGTTGTATCTGATTCTATCTTATACTTGTTGTCTTTTCAAAGTTTTTCACAAAGATAGATATAATTCAAATTTCAAGATAGTAGTTAACTGTAGACAGTTGTACTATTCTCTTTTGTGTTCCCCGTCACTGAGTGATCTAGATATATCTGAGTACCCATCTCAGAGATCTTTAAATAGCTATTTTACCCTATGGTTTCTGGATACTCGTTTCAGATTCCTCTTTTCTGGATACCTGTTCCAGATTTCTCTTGTCTCTCCTTTGATATCTTCTTCAGATATCTGAACTTATTCAGTTCTTAGGTAGCTCCATTAGTCCAAGACTGTGTCTTAAGGCTAAGAATCTACTTTCTTGTAGTGGCTTAGTGAAGATATCTGCAAGTTGGTCTTCAGTGCCAATCTTGAGTATCTCTATATTGCCTTTTTCAACATGGTCTCTGATGAAGTGGTGTCTAACATCAATGTGCTTTGTTCTAGCATGAAACTTAGGATTCTGAGTTATGGCAATAGCACTTGTGTTGTCACAGAAAATGGGAGTTTTCTCTTCATTGAGTCCATAGTCTCTGAGTTATTGTTGTATCCACAATATTTGTGAAGCACAACACCTAGCAGCAATATATTCAGCCTCTGTGGTAGATGTAGCAATTGAGTTTTGTTTCTTGCTGAACCATGATATCAATCTGGCACCAAGAAATTGACAAGTTCCTGAGGTACTTTTTTCTATCAAGCAATGATCCAAAGATAGTCGAGATCCGAATAGCCAACCAAACTCAATCCACTGTCTTTTGGATACCACAATCCAACTTCTACAGTACCCTTTACATACCTTAATATCTTCATAGCAATGTTGTAGTGTGATTGCATTGGATTTGTCTGAAATCTAGCACACACTCCAACTGCAGCCCTAGGAAGTAATTCAATTCTCCCATCATGCTCATCTCGAATTTACATTTCATGAGTTCAGCAAAGTCCTCACAAAGTTGCTTGTCCTTAGATCCAAATATAATGTCATCAACATATACTTGAACAAAAAGTAGTTTCCCATCATGGTTCAATGTGAAGAGTGTTTTATCAACATCTCCTTTCTTGAAACCACTTTTTAGTAGGTATTTGGCCAATGTATCATACCACGCTCTTGGAGCTTGTTTCAGCCCATACAGATCTTTCTGAAGCTTATAGACCATCCTACTTTCTGAGGAAACTTCAAAACCTGGTGGTTGCTCAACACAGATTTCCTCAGCAAGTTCACCATTTAGGAATGCACTCTTGACATCCATCTGATAAACTGTAAAGTTATTATGAGCTGCAATGGCTAGAAAAAGTCTTATTGCATCCAATCTTGCAACTGGTGCATAAGATTAATCAAAATCTAGTCCTTCAGTCTGGGTGAATCCCTTGGCAACCAACCTAGCTTTGTTTCTGGTTATCTCACCAGACTTATTCATTTTTTTTCTGAAAACCCACTTGGTTCTAATTACAGATATTCCATTAACAAATGGAACCAGTTTCCAGACTTTGTTTCTCTCAAATTTATCCAACTCTTCTTGCATTGTAGAAATCCAATCCTGATCTTTTAATGTTTCTTCTATAGTCTTTGGTTCAATGTTTGAGATGAAACATCCATAGAGGCAATTTGCATTTTCAGCGATTGCTCTTCTAGTTCTAACTCCTTGGTCTATGGGACCAATCACATCCTCTGCAAGATGATTTCTTATCCATTTCATAATGGGTTTTGAACTAGTAGGATCAATATCATTTTGATTTGAATGTGAATTAATATGATCTTGATGAGATACTTGTGCAGTATCTGAGATATCTGACACATGGGAAGTGCCATGGATATCTGACACTTTTTCAGTGTTAGAGATATCTGGGACTTGTATTTCAGCAATCTCATTTTCAGATACCTCTTCATGATAAAGGTTCTCAGTAACCAGTTCCATTTCTGGAATTCTCATAGGAAATTCTTCATCATGTCTTAGAGTCATCTGGTTGTTATTAAGCATAGGTTGCTTTTCATCGTCAGACTCATCCTCTATTTGAATGATAGAATTGTTTCCTTCATGGATCCTTTTGAGAATCTTTAATCATTAGTTCTTTGAACCTATCTGAGAGATCATCATTCAAGAGTACTTTATTGTTTCCTTCATAGAACACTACATGAATAGATTCTTCGATCTTTTGCGTTCTTTTGTTGTAGATTTTGTAGGCTTTGCTATTCAGAGAATAACCAAGAAATACTCCTTCATCTGCCCTTGGTTGAAATGTTCTCAAGTATTCTTTTTCATTGTTAAGAACGAAACATCTGCAACCAAACACCCTTAGATGTTTGATACTAGGGGGTCTACCAATGAAAAGCTCGTAAGGAGTGTTTCTTAATAAAACATCTATTTTGAGTGTAGCATGATGTGTTTACAGCTTCAACCCAATAGATTTCACTTATTTCAGTGTCAGCAAGAATTGTTCTTGCTGCTTTTTTCAGGGTCCTATTCTTTCTTTCAGCAACACCATTTTGTTGTGGTGTCCTTACAGAAGATAGTTGATGTTGTATACCTTTGCAAGTACAAAACTCTTCGATGTACTGGTTCACAAACTCAGTACCATGGTCTGTTCTGATTATAGATACCTTGTCATTTTTCATGACTTCGAGCTTATTCAGCAAGTTAGGTATCACAACCATTGCATCAGATTTGTGATTGAGAAAGACAACCCAAGTGAATCTTGAGTAATCATCAACAACAACCAGACCATACTTCTTTCCTGCATAACTATTTACTGAGGATTCAAACAGATCCATATGTAACATCTGCAGTGGCCTCTCACTGGAATGTCTAGTTTTAGACTTGAAAGATGTTTTGGATTGTTTTCCCATTTGGCAAGCTGAGCATACACCTTCTTTTCTATATGCCATTTTGGGTAAACCAACCACCAACTCTTTTTTGGCTAGCTTATTCAGAGTTTTGAAATTCAAGTGACTCATTCTTTTATGCCATAGCCAATTTTCTTCAGTGTGGCCAGATTGACTCACCAAGAGACATTCTTCGGTTGTGGCGGATGCCCAATCAGCAACATAAAGATTTCCTTTACGCCTTGCAACCAAGACTGTATGCTTTGACTCATTGTCAATCACTTTACATAGTTTTGACTTGATCTTGACAGTGTACCCTTTGTCTACTAGTTGACTCATGCTTAGGAGATTATATTTCAATCCCTTTACATGAAGTACTTCAGAGATTGTAAGGGCTCCAAACTTTAAATTGCCAAAACCTATGTTTGGATTTTCATCTCCTCCAGCAAACCTGATAATTGGTCCATCATTGCATTTTTTGTAGTCAATCAGATTTGCTTTGTCTCCTGTCATGTGCTGCCCACATCCACTATCAAAATTCCACTTTAAATTAGTCTTTAGAGTGTTCTGCACAAAACAGGAAACAGGAGATTAGGTTCTCATACCAACAATGGAACCATCTGCACTAAAGAATCTTCTAGTAGGAATCCATTTTTAAATGAATTTCTTAGGAACATTCTTTTGTCTAACTGGAACATAAGGAGGAATCCTAGTTAAATGATTAGTATCATTGTTGCTAAGAACTATTTTCTTCCTTGGTGTGTTCCTTGGTGCTCCATTTGGTGCTTTCAGATACCTATCAGGTTTCTGAGTCTGCTTCCCAGCAAACTTAGCTTTCCTAGCCAGATTTCTTCTAGCCCTGGCATTGAGATTTTCAGTGGCTTGAGTTATCTTCCACTTCTGATAATTGATGTGAGCAATTCTAGCCTTTAACCATCGTTCTTGCTCTTGTTTGTATTCACGAGCAAGTTGTTTCCCGATGGCTTTATACCCAATACCATTCCGAGCACCTGATGCTGTCTGAGATCTCTTCTCAGCAGCTTTGCTAGTCTCTGGATGATCAATTTTCTTTCCAGAAAACGTGACATAGGAAAATTTGTCAGCTCCTGCAATTTTTCCTTTTTGAGAGACATAGCACTTTGGGTGATTACACTTCTCAGTGTTATGTTTCTTTTCAGAGACATTTCCCACAGTTTTCCTTTGGACTTGTTTTTCCCACAAAGGCTTGGTCGCAATTGCCTTTCCTTTGTCAACAATCTTAGCTTTCTGACCGATACTGTAGATTGTTTGGGAATCACCTTGCTGAGCACTGACGAATGTTAGTCCTTCATTACCCTTATTTAGAGTGGTGGAACTATCTGTGTGTGTGTCCATCCCAAGTCCTCTCTTTTCTGAAGGATCTCTTAAATAAGATTGTACTTCAGTAAGATTGTCACTAGCTTTGGCATAAGATTGAAAAGATAGTTCTTTCTTTTTGAGTACCTTATTCTGAGAAAGAAGATCTTCACTTTTCTTTTGAAGATTGGCCATTGCTACTTTATGTGACTTTTCGGTCTCAGATATCTGAGCCTTGGGAAATGCATTTTCAGCATCCTTTTTCTCAGATATCTTGATTATTTTAAAATTTTCATTTACAAGAGAATTCTTTTCTTCTTCAAGGTTTTCGGCTCTAGCTCAGACCAATAGAAATTCTCTTTCGTAGAGATCGAATTCTCTTTTGAGTTTTTCCAGATCTTTGATTCCCTCTTCATCACTTTCATAAGTATAACAGGAAGTATGTGTTACCTCATCAGCCATTACAAAAGGTTCAATGTTGAAGATATCTGGAAAGATTTCTTCAGCCATTCCACACACTTCTTTCTTCTTTTGACCAAAGTCAATTACTTCATGAGAGATACCGCACATTTCTGGGGAAGGCAGTGTGGATTCATCTGAATCCTCATCCTCTGAATCAGATTCTATATCTAGAGCATCCAGTTGGATTTGAATCTTTTTCCTTTCTTCAGTGAGCATAGCTCTCTGACTTCTTTTGAAGATTCTTCTGTGTTTCTTGTCACCTGTCTTTAGTTTGTTGAAGGAAGGGCAATCCTTCTTGAAATGACCAGGTTTCTGACAATAGAAACAGATATCGTTTCCGATTTCTGCTTCCTCAGTACTTGATGCTTTCTGAGCCGACTTGTTCAGCGAGCTTTGCATATTTTTGTACTGGTGGTAGTTTGAGCCTAGATGCTTTTTCAGCTTCTCTTTGGCTTTTCTTCTCTCAATTTCTCGACTGACATATTTTTCCATTTGCTTTACAACAAGAGCATCCTCAGTCACCTCCTTGCCTTTCTTCTTTTTAGAAGTTCCTTGAGCAACTAGAGCAACATTCTGCAACTTCTCAGTTGTTTGTTCTCTCTGAGTTGTCTCATAGTCAATAAAGTGAGGTGAGAAAAGTTCCACATGAGTGATATCTGGCATTCCTTGGTTAAAGTAGAAAAACATTGTGTGTTCCCAGTTATGATTTAGACTTCTCACAATGGTCTTAATCTTTTCTGACTGGGTATATCTATTACTCTCACCAAGTACAGCCATGTCACTCATAAGTGTTGTAACCCGGAAATCTAGTTCTTCAAGAGTCTCTGTGGGACCTTGTTTAAAGTTTTGGAATTTGAGCTTCAAAACTTCGAACTTATTTTCCTTTGTTTTCTCAGTGCTGGCACCGATTTCTTCAATCAATTGCATGGCCACTTTCGCCGTTTTTGCACCCCACAGTTTACACTGTATGTGCTCTGGAGTAGAACGTATGATGATATTACGAACCTGACCATCCAGTCGATTTCTCTTAGCATCTTCCGATCTCCAGAGCTCTCTGGGCTTTGGTTCGTAAATAACTTGACTGGCAGGTTTCCCACTGGTTGGCACATCTATCTATGAAGACCCATCGCTTTGTTCTCTGTCTCTATCATTAGAAACCTCTATGACTTGCTTGAGTTGTTGAATGACTATTGGGCCATTCTTTATTACTTCGATCATTTCGTCATTGATGGCTTCTAGGTGGAGCATCATGTTGTTCTTCCATTTTTCATAATTCTCTGGCTTGAGAATTGGGTCATCACTTAAAGATATCCTGCTGCAAACACACTAAACAAACAAATCAAGTGTAGGTGAAAAGCAGTTAGTGGGCACTTATCTGGGATCTAGGTTCAGTGCAGAAGTCTTGGGAACCTCTTGCTCTGATACCACTTGTTGGTCCAGATAACGGCAAAGTAAAAGACTAGAGGGGGGGGGGGGGTGAATAGTCTTTTAAATTTTTTTTCGATAAACACAGTTTCTCAGATATCTGATACTTAATTTCAGAGAGCGGAAGACTTTTCTGTGATAAGTGCACGTGCTCAGTAAGATGAGTGTAAGTACTTTGCAAGATAAGTAAAGCAAGTAATAAACTGCAAAAAGTAAATAACACAAGTCTTTTATAGTGGTATCTGAAGGTGGCGTAATCCTTCAACTAATCCACTTCGGCCTTTTTCAGACCTAGAATCCACTAAGACAGATAAATGAGGTAACCTTACAGATATCTTCTCTTGATTCCTAAATACACTAGGTTCCCAACCAAGTGTCTCGCTTGAGTTATTCCCCGGCTTTCACAGCCAAGTACTTCCTGTACTCAGAAACCTTTTGAGTTGTTCCTTAGTTTCCCAAACTAAGTAATTCCTGTGCTCAATAACCTTGGAGTTATTCCTTAGTTTCCCGAACTAAGTACTTCCTGTACTCCATGCCGTTTAAGGTGTTGGTTAAGGTAAATTGTCAGGTGAGCTTCTTTAATAACTTGTTCAGTTATTCAGATAGCTCTGTGAATCAAGTATACTTAATACACTTTGCAATGTATGGTATCTTGTTCTCTACTGACCCAAGTCTATGGTAAGTGTTCAAGAGAATGAAACCTTATTTTTTTTCTTGCAGTTGCTTCGATTGCTCTAATAAATTTGTGTTTACTGGTTACTTTTTTTTTGAAGCCACACTTCTAGTTGTTTAGCATGCAGACAATTTCTAGTAATAAAGATGTTGTTTCCGCTCATGATATCTTAAGAATTCGTGTCAGATATGAAATCTTAGTTAAACTCTTTCACAAATAACAATGCTCGTTAAGGATCAGGACACTTAGAACTTTGGTGCTACTTAGAATCAAGAGCTTTGGTCGCAACAGAAAGCTTGAAGGTAAGTAGTAAGCTTGAGAGAACTTGTGAGAGTATAAGTTCTGTGTTTTTCAGTGTGTGTGTTCTCAAGCAGTCTAAGTGTTGATATTTATAGATGAATTTGAGTACCGTTTGAATAGTATCCGTTAGGCTTAAATCAAATTCAAACTATTGATATCTGAGTATAGTACTGTAGCAGGTTTGTCTTTTTTTTTCAGAAGCTACCGTTTTTGTTTAGACATTTCTGTTCGCGCATTTAATGCACTATACTATACTTTGTCCTGTAGTGCCAACGGAACTATGCATTGTATTAGAGAACTTATTCTATCAGAGTTTTCTGAAGCTTTGCATGTTAGATTATGACAACTCCAGATACCACTTGTTGAAACAACTTTGTTATAATATATTTTTTTTCAGAAACATATTTTATGTCCAAGGTATCTGAGTGTAGATATCTATGGGCACTTTCCTCGTCTCAGAAACCTTTTATTCTCAAATATCTTTTGCAACAATTGTGTTTCGAAACACTTGTTGCTTCAAGATATCTGGACATAGGTATCTGAAAAAAACCTTTGTCTTCAGCAATCTTGTGCAGTCTTCAAATCTTCAAATCCGTTGAACTTTTCCTGATGGATGCCTTCTTCTTGGTCTTCTTCAGAAAATAAAAATTACATTTCGAGACCTAATATCCTATACAAGATTTGCTAGACTATCATACTTAGTGAGTTTCCTCTTTTACAGTGTTCAAGTGAACTAAGAGTACTAATCACCTTTCTGAGCTAAGATAAGTCATTAGGTTGCTGATCAAAATCTAAATAGATATTCCTAACACTATACACGCCATCAACCCTCACGATCATATAGCTTTTAAGGTCCACGCCGGTATATAGGTAGTATCTGAAACGTGCCCAACACGACTAACAGTGGTAACTAGTACCATAGATCCACTCCGAGACTTATTTTATTTTTTGAGAGAACGAAAAACCTGAATATTATAGTCTTTATCAACACATACAATATGCATAAACCTCCTCCCCAAACCTGTTCTTGGAACAGGTTTGGCATAAGCAAATAAGAATGGGAAACATGTCGTTCGTCATACTTAACTTTCACACAGTACACATGAGAATGATGACGCGCAAACAAGGGAGTTTGCACTTCCCGAATTAAATCTCACAGGCGTCGGTACAATATTTTTTCATCGGCTAAGGTTTACTCACAGGCTTTTCGACTACAGAATTAGAACAAACTTTCTATTTAAAGGAGAAACGAACTTAACGAATTTATACATGCCAACTGCTAGTAATCAGAAATCAATCAAAACTCAAGCATTAAACAGGTTTACTACATGCAATAGACGCTCGACTTGGGAGACAGACTTAGACTCAACAGAAAATCACACACACACACACACTAACATAGGAAAAGAAAAACACACCGACACACACACACACACACACACATATAAGGATAAGTAAACGAAAGCTATCTCCCTCCCCAAACCTAGACTAGAGATGGTCCCCAGCGAATAGTCTAGAAAGAAAGAATGCTGAAAGTGTACTTCCCTGAAACGCGTGGTTGCTGCTATCCATTATCAAACGAGAACGAATCCCTTGCATCCTTCCCGCCAAGATTGACGATTTGGCGCCCATGTTTAGCTCCTCTCCTCCTGTTTCCTATGACTCTCTGCAAACTAACATTAGATAAATCAACAACTAAAATAAAACAAGGAAAATCAATGGGAAAAATAAAAGCGATAAATAGGGTCGAAACTCCCTGGCCAGTCTCGTGTGTGAGCTGGGGCTAGTATGTGTGAATTACTGTATGGTAGGGGAATGGAAAGTCAATCCGTTGGTGTCATCTGGGTGATATCAGGTGTCTGCTCCATCTCCAATAGTTGGAAACGGGTGGTTCAGTTTCCTCGTCGGTTGCTTCGGTGGAATTCTCATCCTCCACGACTGGCGGATTGTCTAAACTCTCGCAAACTCCTTCAACTGAGACAAGAATTTCTTCTACGGTTATAGTGGTAGCGTTGGTAGTGGTGTCCGAATCCGGTTCAACTACAGAGTCAGATTTCTCCTTCTCTTTGTCATCCCATTTCCAGATTCTTCTCCATAAAATTCCCTATATTCTATGATCAATGCAGCCAATTCCTCGATCGCACCCTCAAATTTTGTAGGGGTCGAATCTAGCATTGACCCACCAGCGGCTCTGTCCACCATTTTTTGACAACAAGAATTTATACCGTTATAGAAACACCACAAGAGCTCTCCTAGTGTTAATCCATGGTCATGATATGTCTTTTGCATCCCCTTAAATCTATACCATGTTCTATCAAGCGTTTCTCCAGAAATCTGGTGAAATCTACAGAACCGGTCTCTATCTAAGTAATCCATACTTTCCTGCACACACAAAGAAACCCAAGTAGTTTCTAAAAAACAAACTAAACTAAAAAAGAAAAGACAAACTAACTAATATATACATCTGTAAATTAAAATTCGTAAACTAAACAAAGGAGTTAAGTCCCCGGCAGCGGCGCCAAAAACTTGATGTGTCAAAATCAAAGTTCTAAATTGGTTTTAAGCCAAGAGTTAATCCTCAACACTACGAGAACTTGTAGTGTAGTGGAGTTAACCCCGAGGTCGGTCTCGAAGGACTTAACTAAGCTGAGTCTTGTTTACGAATAGTAATTACAGTAAAAAAAGCAGTAAAAGGGTTGTTTGCTTCGGCAGCGAATTTGTTCTATATTATCTATCTACTTATGCAATCTAACTAGAAAACAAATTAATTTAAACGACAATGATATGAATAAGGAGAATTATGGAGCGGTGACGTGAAACAAGCTAGCTAGCAGGATACATACGATTCACAGGATAGATTACGCAAGTTGTCACAATCTTGAGTTAAAAAACGAATAGCATTAGTGGAGTCGTCAATTCCACTAGGCTACAATCAATCTAGCTAATCCTACTATTATTGTTTGCTATCTAAACTATTAGATCAAGCAAGACGAAAGACATTTTGGTGTATTGATTAAATGCTTAATCTAACAGTGATTTTGCTGGCATGCTCGACAAACAGAATAGCAAGATATGCGATTAATCTAAAAAGCACAAGTAATCTAAACCCGATGCACTTCGAATCTCATGAACCCTAGCTAGCATGCATTGAATCAGTCACCACCCCATAATCGGGGTGCTTAGCTACTCATATTATACGAAGACATAATCAATATTGTATATAAACAGGCTCCAAACATAATCTAAAGCAATAAATAAAGATTCGAATGGATTGATACAAATTTACACTTTGTTGTCACAAACCCTAGGTAGAACTGAAGAACTGAAACGAATCGATGCGAAAAGCTATGTAGATAAACTCCCAATCAATGTCAATCTTCGGATTACAAGATAAACGGTTCAATTACCACCAATAATACGTAGGTAATTGCCTTGGAAAGGTTCTAGGTCGAAAAGCAATAAGAAGGGAAGAATAATAATGAAGTTGTTTCTAAATGATCAAGAAAATAGGTTATATATAGTGAAAAATGCTCAAAATCACGTTATGGGTTAAACGGCCCAAAGGAGCCGAAAATGGGTGGCGTCCATGCCAACTCGTTCTGGACGAGTTTGGCGTACGCCAAAGCTCCATGGCGTCTGCCAGGCCCTTTTGGTCCTCTAAACGTCGGAATCTGGAGATGGTTCCTTCTTCAAAGTTATAGCTCTTGGTCTTATCTACGAGTGGACAGTACGATCAGGTCAATCGGAGTTCATATGCAAAAGTTATGGCCAAAATTCCAAAGTGCTTCATCGTAGTTCGAATTTCCCGCGCTTTCACTTGAACGGATCTAAAATCTTCGTCCGAACTCCGAATCACTTCCGTTTCGACCGATCAATTCCTTTTTCAACCACCTTTCAGGTCCATAAACTTCCATGCTTCCATTAATGCATTAAATGCACTGGTTTAGGCCTTGTTTTAATGCGTTTTCATCGAACACCTACAAAACACAAAAAATACAAAAACATAACAAAACACTAATAAAACACATAAGAAATATACTTGAGAATGGCAATAAGACGGTAAAAAAGACCGAATGAGAGGATGTAAAATTGACTCATCAGAATCAAAGAGCTTTAGTCGCAACAGTAAGCTTATGAGAGTAAGTAGGTTTGAAGACTTGTATGCTTGATTGTATTTCGCAAGTGTATTCAGTGTTCTTGGTGTTGTGTATGTTCAAAGATTCTAAGTGGTGATATTTATATTTGAAAATCATGTCGTTTGAATAGTATCCGTTAGGCACTTGAAATTCAAACTATTGATATCTGATGATAGTACTGCAGTGAGCATTGTCTCTTTTAAGAGATTTCCTCTTTTGCTCTGATATCTCTGTCTGCGTAATAAATTCACTGTACTATCTTTTGTCCTATAGTCTCAATGGAAATATGCAAGCTATCGGAGGCATTGCACTTCCTGTCTCAGTAACCTTTGGGTGTCAGAAACCTCTTGAAAAACTTGTCTTCCAAAGACACTTATTTTCTTCAAGGTATCTGAACCAAGGTATCCGAGGAGACCTTTTTCCTTGGTCTTCAGCCATCTTGTGCAGTCTCTTGATCTTCAATACTTAGAGCTTTTCATGTTGGATGTTTGCTTCTTGGTCTTCTTCATAGATATAAAAATGACAATTTGAGACCTAACATCCTATACAAGATATACTAGACTAACATACTCAGTAAGTTTCATCTTTTACAATGTTCAAGTGAACTAAGAGTACTAGTTACCTTTCTGAGCTAAGATAAGTCATTAGGGTTTGCTGATCAAAATCTAAACAGATATTCCTATCAATATTCCTCAGCAATCTGATATTGATTCTACTACTTACAAATGCAAAAAATTGTTACTGGATGATGTTTATGAAAAATCTACTGCAAAATAGAGACTTTCCAGTACCAATTTATTTGCAAATGATGGCATGGAGAAAGAATAGAGATGACATGATGCCAAAGGAACATGTCCAGAGATGGCTAGACTTTGAAGTCAAAATCAGACATATAGCTAGGAGGAAGAAGCTATCTGATGCATGTCCTTATATTAAACCTGATGATGTGCACAAGATATCTTAGTTTGTGGATGAGGAATGAAATGAACAAGATATTAAACAGTAAGCTTCCGGAGGAGGAATGAAATGAACGAGATAAACTGGGGGGTGGAGTGAAATACTCACGTAACGTACTACCACCTAGAGGATCTACCTCATAAAGCACTACTCCATGGAAGCACGACGCCGATGGGAAGTATCTTTTCTTTTTCTTCTTTACTTTCCTAGCTTCTTTACTTGCTCTTGACTAGGTTTGGGGGAGAATTTGATTTGAATGCTACTTGCTAAATTACTCGGTCTTTGGTAACTTTTAAATATTCGCACTTAATTTGCAGCTTCAATTTACATCTAGAACTAAATTTACATTTACCTGCTACGTATAGTGTTATTTGCCTTTTTGAAGATAAGAAAGATCTGTGATAAGAGTACTTAGTATAAAGTATGAGTAGATGGGCGCAGTAGATTTGTATTCATGCTTCACTGCTTATGGAATATATGCTCTGACCTACCCCGACCCATGCTACTTTGACGAGTGAGAGTGCTGGCTGCACCAATAAAAGTCATGTGTGTATAACGGTGTGAACACTGCTACCCATGAGTCTTTATATGTTATCAGCACAAATATGATTTGTGTACTCACCTCTGTTTTGAAACCTTTACTTATAGATAAATATTTACCTTTCACTAGCCCCTCTGAAAGCTTTTTGAGCCTTTATGAAACTCCACTATATATATCCTATACATGCTGCACATAAGCGGTGTCAGCATTCCACCGCCAAGCTTATAACGAAGAAATAAAGCAATGAGTTCCAACAAATGGAGGAGAATCATGAATTGACCATGATTTAGAATTGGTTTGGGGGAAAGAAGAGAAGAAAACCCTGCTCCAAGTTCAAGAAATTGTTTGGGGGAGAAGTGGAAGAAGAACATCATCGAAAGGTAATCTTGTTGGCCCTACTTTTGTATTACTGGTACTCAAAATCACTAGCTCTTGCTCCAAAAAATAAAAAATAAAAGTACCGAAAAATGCAAAGGTACAAAAGTCTCGAAGTGGATCTGCGGTCATTGTGATCACCGTTTTCGTGTTGGGCATGTTACAGATACTATCCAATACCGGCGCGGCCCTAAAAAGCTACATGTCCATGAGGGTTGATGGTATGTATACCAAACCAGCACTCACAAACGTGCGGAATTCGGTAGAACAGACACTACCAAAAAAATGTAGAAACTAAAAGAGCCCAATGATGGCCAACTAAAAAAACATACGAGTCGATAAACGACTGCAAAAAATAGTATGTCAAAAGAAAAAAAATAAAAAAAATAAAGGAGCAAGTAGTTTATGCGTAAAGCAACCAATGAAGTTTTTTATGATGATGAAGGAGAAGATGGAGAAATATCATTGAAAGAAGACGAAGTTGAGAGAAGGAACTCGGTGTCCGAAAAGGATAAGTCCCCCTAAAGTTACGTTTACTTTACCTTACTCATCTTTTGATGATTCTTAGCCACTATTACTCTATATTATCCTACCTACTTTACTTACCGTGCTAACCTAAGTACTACTTTGATTTGTGCCTTGACTTGTGGGAGCAGGATTGCATGGCATTGCCGCGAGGTGATGATCTTAAAATACACCTTAAAGGACAATGAGTTACACTTGTGACCGCTGGTTGTAGTGAGTAATGCTTACTTGTTATTTGTTTGCTGTGGATTCATAGAGGTCTGAGTTGAAACTAAGTGGGTTAGTGGATTATAAAATCCTAGAGACTAGCTGCTTATCTATGTCACGGTTTATGCTCTTTACTCATTTCATAGTCACTTCTTATTTATCGTTATTACATTGCTCAAGGATGAGCAAGAAACTGCTTTGGGGGTGTGATGTGAGAATGACATGGGCGATTTTGTATCCTTTTAGACCCTCGTTTTTTGCTCAAGATTCAATATTTGCATCATATTATGGCCAATTACCGACTTCTTGCATATTTTGTAGGTCATGATCGCCTTTTTGAGGAATTGCACGATTTCCGGTGCCAAAACGTCATATTTAGCCGAAATCGGAGAAAATAAGGAAATACGTTGATTTGACCATTGCACGGAGTTCGAGGTGTCAAAAAATGTCATGTGACCAACCAATGTGAAGATAATTGAAGATTCTACAACATTGTAGAAGACCACTTTTCGACGAAACGAAGTTACGAAGCCCGAAATCGAAGAACGAAGAAAACAGACAGAAACCTGAACATATCGAGCTACTGCGGTCCACAATCGACCATAGAAGCCTCTCCGTGGTCCACTGTCGACCACAGTGAAGGAACATTATGGAATTCAGACCTTTTCTTGGCCTGTCAGGCTAGAGCCAGCATTTCTGACCTTACTTATTGATGAATGGCGGGCAGGGCACGAAAATTTCAGTATAAATAAGACCTTTAGGGTCTCATAATCATTAACCGCTCCAAAAGCAGCTCTCCTGAGAGAGAACCATTCCTCGGAGAAGTGAAACCCCCAACCGCTGGCCAGGCACCCAAAAGGAGGAAACCCTAGAAGCAACACGAAAACATCAATAACTAAGCTTCTCTTGTCTTCTTCTTTCATCCTAGTTTTCGATTTCTGTCTGTAGATTACTATTAGTAGCTAACTTTCTCTTGTAAAGGCGGACCGCCAAAACTCTGCGGTGCTACTTCTTTATATGTCGTGTTATACTAATGGAATAGTTCTTAGATGTAAACCGTAGTTATACAACTCTATACATCCTTTGTGGTGTGATGTTCTGCTGAGTGACATAGTAGTTTCATTGAACTGAGTAGGGGTATTGGTATCAACTGAGCCTTGGTATTTAGTATATCTCCATGCTGTCGTTAGAGGTAATCGCATAGGATATTAACTAGGAAGTTGGGAGTAGCATAGTATGAGGGAGGTCGGGGGTCCTTTACACACCAACCACCATCGATTTCATCAACAATAATTAGGGTTTACATGCGATTCAACTTCTGCTTACAATCTGCTTAGTTACGAACTCTCTAATTCCTGCATTAAATACGATATTTGCTTGTTCTATGCTAAGTGTCTGTGGAGAATGACATCCCGAGTTAACTTACCACTATTGTTGTGTGTTTGTGAGCTTCCGACAATTAAATAAATTTAATCCTTGATTGTGTTTGAGAATTATAGGTACTACAACGCTTTCAAATTCTTAAGTGCACATCAGCATGGTGAAAAAGTAGTTTTTGCATTTAATGCGGTGGGCCACGATCTGGGTTACAGTGCCAGTTGGCTATTGGGACTCAATGGTTGAGATTGCTTTTCCAGCAATGATCACAATCAACAAATGTAATTGTGTCCAATTAATGCATTTTGGCTAATAGCTAACTAAGTCTCTTTCAATTCTTCAGCGACCTATAACTAGGATACAAAATGATATCCGAGTTTATTAATTAAGCGTTCAGTCTATTTGAAAATTTTCACTAAAATGGAAATTTACAAAACACAAGATAGTTGTTGACTTCTGACGCATCGTACCAGTCTTCTACTTTTCTTCTTTTGTGTTCCCTCTTACTTTGTGACATTCCTGATAACTGAATACCCATTTCAGATTTCTAAGAAACCCTTTTGACTCTTAGCCTTGATATCTGAATACCTGTCTCAGATATCTCCTCTCCTTTAAAGTGCCTTTCTTTTCAGAAAGCCTTTAACTTCTCTTTGGCTTACTGAGTTCCCGTCTTAGTTACCATTCTATCACTTTGGCAATTCCATTAACCCAAGACTATTTCCTAAGGTCATGAATCTGCTCACTTGCAGAGGTTTAGTGAAGATGTCAGCAAGCTGATCTTCTGTACCAATCTTTAGTATCTCAATATTACCTTTTTCAACATGATCTCCGATGCGTCAAATCAAGTCCTTAATTTATAAGCCAAGAACTCAAGGATCACTAGAAAAAAGTACGTAGTGAGTTGAGAAGTTTCCCCGAGTGTCGTTCTCGAAGGACTTAACTAAGCTTGTCGATGTTTTAAAGTACTAGTTTGTCTTGAATTGCATTTTATGACCTCCAATTCTTTCTTTCACAAATCAAATAGATAGTAAACAAACATGGGTTTTGTTATCAATAAATGGAGACATAGGGTGGTGGTTTCAGCAAGAGCTAGCTAGTATAGGTAAATAATGGAATACACGACTTTTGAAAGTGGAAACGTTTTTTCAACGTAGTAGAGTCGTCAATTCTACTAGTTAGCGTTTGTAGTCCAATGCGCTGGGCTTAAATCGTAAGTAACCTTGAGGGTGCGAATCCCTCTTGTGGATTTTGGGTATTAAGAAATGATTGCTAAGACATTGAACTAACAAACGAATCGCAAGAATTCAACAAAGAAAACAACAATGTATTTTCATCCAATGTCCTATACTAGCATGCTCAAGATTTCACCACCAACCCATGGGTGATGTTTAGCTACTCAGACTCATGTTGTCACAGGCAAGAGATATGATAATGGATGCGTCAAATCAAGTCCTTAATTTATAAGCCAAGGGCAATATCAAGGATCACTAGAAAAAGCACGTAGTGAGTTGATAAGTTGCCCCGAGTTTCGTTCTCGAAGGACTTAACTAAGCTTTTCGGTGTTTTAAAATACTAGTTTGTCCTAGAATTGCGTCTTACGACTTCCAATTCTTTTCTTTCGCAAATCACAAATGTTGGTAAACATCAAACACGGATTTGTGATCAATTAAAGAAGACATGGGGTGGTGGTTTCATCAACATCTAGCTAGTATGGATGCATTGGATTACTCGACGTTTTTGAAAGTGAAAACGTTTAATCAACGTAATAGAGTCGTCAATTCTACTAGTCGACATTTGTAGTTGAAAGCATTGGGCGTAAATCGTTGTTAACTTTGAGGGTGCGAATCCCTCTTGTGGATTTTGGGTATGAGTAAACGATTGCTAAGACTTTGAACTAATCAAACGATTCGCAAGTAATCAATCAGACAAACAACAGTTTTCATCCGGAAACCTATACTAGCATGCGCAAGAATTCACCACCAACCCATGGGTGTTGTTTAGCTACTCATATTCATGTTGTCACAGGCAAGAAATATGATGAACATAGACATAAACTTACACAAGAAGAAATCAAAGAGAAACTATACAAAATTACCGAATAACTTTGAATTTCTGCGCTCCAATGGATAACAATGGTGAAATAGTACTGCTTACAGGAAGAAATCTTCAGTTAATGGTTAACCAAGACTCCAACTTCAATCAAATGGATGAATCTTGGAACCCTAGACCTCTCAAAATCTCCCTAACAATGTTGTGAAGTGAAAAGAGCTGGCAGATCGGAGCGGGCGATCGCCCCAACCGTTCGGGGCGACCGCCCGCTCCGGCTCTGGAAAAGCATAAACATACAAAAGAAGCAAGATATCAGAAACGATACAAAATTACCAATTATGAAGAATGACTGAGCTCTAATTGATCAACAATGGTGAATAGTTCTATTTACAGGAAGAGATCTTCAGCTAAATGGTTAACCAAGACTCCAACTTCAATCAAATGGATGATTCTTGGAACCCTAGACCTCTCAAAATACTCCCCAATATTGTTTGAAATGAAAAAGTGATAAGTTTGAATTACAAATCAGACATTAAAATGGCAAATTCACCAAAAAGTAATGCCTGGAACAAAACAGATCGTGTTTGGGCAATCGCCCGCTCCGGCTATGGAACGCAGCCCTCTGTAGCTGCGTCCAGGCTTTGGGACACTCACCCCACTTCCTTCGGGCTCGATCCGCGCCTTATTTGTCTATCTTTGACCCGTTTGGCATTCTGGGAACCTTCGTGGCACCTATTTGGAGTCTTGGAGCTTGTGATCTCCGACAAAGTGCATTAAAATGCATCGTTTTGACTCCTTTTGTAAGAACCCGTACTTTTTATTTTAATTCGATTTTATGGTGTTATTTTAATTTTTATAGTAGACTGGGCTAGCAATATTTTCAAAACTAATTTTCTGATTATCAAGCCCAGACCATACTACTTATAAGTACTACTTTAAACCCCTAATCGATGATTGGCCAAAAACCAGTGTATTTTCTGTTTCTTAATTCTGTGGCCGCCAATCTGATCAACATAGGCGAGTAGTGTCAAAATTTCTTTTCTACACGAAATCCTTGTTCAATCGTTTGTTGTTGGATGGAAACATGCAATTTAACTAATGCTCTCTCTACAAATTCTTTTTACGTGTCATCATCATGACATCATGATCACCTTTTGTCCCTTTGTTTGGTTTATTTGTGAATTAGTATTTGATTTGGGTTCTTACATCGTAGTGGTGAGTTTTGGAGATTCGAATCAGTTGGTTGAGATTCGTGGTTTAGTTAGGTTAAGCTTGTTTTGAGTCGTCTTCGAGGTAAGGGGAACTCTTGACACTTCTGCTTTCTATTTATGTTATAGTATATATATGTATTGTTTTATGATTTGACAAACTACTTATGGTTATTATATCAAGGAATGGGACTTGGCATAATAATCTATTCGAAAAGGATCAAGTATGTGTACCCATAAATGTTTTATCGTGATTGTGAATTGTGAAAATTGTTTTGTTCAAAAGCATGGATTGAAAATATGTTTTATGCTCATCGATATGCCTATTAATTGTTTGGGCCCTTTCGGGGGAATGTCGTGCTTTTGGAGATCTCCCATTGTTATGTTATCCCTCTAGTAGGGCATTGTTATTGTTATGTAAAAGCTGACCTGTGTGCAACCACGGTTCGTGTGGCCATAGTGTATTGTCTGATTGAGCTAAAAGTAAATTGTTATTGTTCCATGCAAACGATTATGACTATATTCTATTATTGGCGAGTGTATATATATATGTATGTTTTACTATTGTACTTGATTCGGGTAAAAGTGACAGGAGCTCACCCTTACACCTTTTTTTTCAGTTGAGTAAGTGACTGTGGTTTGAGGTGGTTGCAAGTGGAAGCTAGTCGGTCTAGAGCAGCTAGTAGTGTTAGTGAATGTTTTGTAATTTTTGAGGCTTGTAATTAGTTTGATGTTTCTAAAATTGTATTTGTGTTTTAGACGCTCTGATTACCTTTCAACTGTTTTTTTCTTTTATAAATAAATTGAGGCTTCGTCTTGGCGTGAGCCCATCTCACGATAGACGGCCTATCGCGCCAAAGTATTTTGGTTTTGGGGCGTGACACCTTTTCTTCATGAAAAGTATCCAAAGCCTGGAATAAAGGAGGAAACACAAAAAACACAAACAAAAGACAAAAAATATACAAATAAAGGAAAAACTAGACTAAAAGTTAGTAAAAACAGAATAAAAGTTAGTAAAAACAAGGTAAAAAGAACCCTTTGAGGTGTTCTAAAAATGCCTCATCAATACTCCCCAAACCGAACCTTTGCTCGTCCTCGAGCAAACAACAAACCTAAAAAAGAAACTAGACTCTAAACAGACAAAACAAATAACGAGTCAAACATCCAACTTACAGAATCTACATTTGTAAGTAACAAGCTTCAGAGATGCAAAGGGTTTGAGTTAGTACCAAAGTTGGTGGAAAATCAATCTTCTTGGCGCTGCGCTCTGTCGCAGCGTCTAGTCCTTGGGGCGATCGCCCCGCTTCTTTTGGGGCTCGAATCTCAACTTTTTGTCCTTCCTTGATCCGTTTGGCATCCCTGGCACCTTCGTGGCACCTATTTGGAGTCTTGGAGCTTGTGTCCTCCGACATAATGCATAAAAATGCAACGTTTTGACTCCTTTTCTTGATGAAAAGTACCTAAAACCTGGAATCATGGTGGAAACACACAAAACACAAGAAATAACACAAAATATATACAAAACATAACTAAACAACTAATAAAAAGAGGTTAAAAAGGTTTAAATGAGGTGTCAAAATATGCCTCATCAGAAAGTTCGCATGCTCAGCCATGTACCCCCTCATCTCATCCCTAGCAGCTGTAAAATCAGCCCTCAAATCGGACTGTGCCCTCATGATGTCAGCATGTGACTAAAAAATTTGCTCCTAGACTCCCCGAAATGCGTCCATACTCTGTGTCCAGTCTAGCATAGTGTGAAATTCTATGGATCGGGACTTAATACCAAATACAGATATTGTAAACACATATTGTAGCAATACTCAAAACCAATATCTGAAAACTATCTTAGAGTCTAAACAGCGGAATGTAAAGAACACCAGACACAAATAATTTCTAGCAGATTATAAATAATCTGCCGAACCACAGGCAAAATATCCACTATAAAGAATAACGGATTTACAAAAAGATATCTAGACAATATTCCTACGATCTAGAATATCAAACACTAAGCACTTTGAATCGGGCCACCAATTCAACGCTAGATCTCTCACAAACAAAGAGAGAGATGACTAACTAAAAGCTTAGTAAAAGAGATGCAAAACAAGCTGTAAGAGAATATCTATCTTACGCATAAAAGCTTGTTGTGAATCTATGAACCTATCGACTAGTATATATAGTTGTGAAAATTAATCCAACTAGTCCTGTAATATCCCAGTTTTTAAGTTAACTTGGTATATTTGGGTCTTGTATGATTTATTAAAGGTGTGTTTATTTGTGCTAAATTGTTTTAGAAAATTTTGAAGTGTGAATTTGGGGACCAAATTCTTTTAAGGAGGGGTGAGTGTGACACCCCATATTTTGACATACATTAGTACTTTTTGTCCTTGCATGATTTATTAGTGTTACTTTATTTGTCTCGAAGTATATTAGAATTATTTTAGTATGTTGGTGAAGTTTGTTTTAAAAGTTTATTATTTGTTTCAGAAGTCTTTATGTGAGTGTCTTGATTGATGATTTATGTGAAGAGTCTTCCTTTTAATTAACTAATTCAATACAAGCTAATTATATATGTTCTTTGATTGATTTATATTGTGAAGAGTCACTTTTGAATTATGTAATGTACATGCATGTCTTATGTGTGTGGGGCTCTCTTAATGTTTTGAAATTAAAGTGTTATTTTATATTCATATATTTCAAAATACAAGAGTTTGGTAACTTGAGGTTTCTTTAATGAATGAAATATTTTTCTTTCTTTTTCATATTACGATATGAAGGGTCGCTTGTAATGTCGAATGTCACATGCTATGTTTCAGCTATGTTTCGATCAACGTTCTGATTTTCTATTCGTTTCTCTTTTATGTTACTTATGCTTGTCTAAGTGTAATATTGCCTATGCATGTTCAATATTTTAAGTTTAATTGTTGCATATGCATGTGTAATTGTGAGTTCAATTTAATTGCTCTAAGTGTTGCATTTTTGGTGTGTCACATTTTATTTTTGTGTACAAATGACCTATGTGATACCAAAAACGTTTTTGAACCTTTTTCCAACTAAAATATGATTATTTATCATTAGTTATTGTGTTTAAATGTTTGGAAAAGAAATTGATTGGCCTCTCTTATGTTGGCACTTTTATTGTTGGTTTTAAAATGAGTTTTATGTGCAATTTAAGCCTTTTAAATTGCCATTTATTTTTTAGCTCTTCAACCCTTTCACCTTCCCTAAATACACCCTATAAATACCCTCTTTTTCCAGCCCTCATTTGTCCAAAAATATTTTGGGCATTTTCTTCAAAAAAGTCTCCAAGTACTATTATCTTTTTCTTTCAAGTTTGTAACTTGTTCTTCTTGCAAGTACTTTCATAATTCTTGCTCTTCCTAACCTTCAAATGTGAGTGTTCTACAAAACTATATATATGTATTATTTTCAAAACCTGGAAGGTATTTTAATATGTTTTCAACTTATATATAAGTAATGCATGGTTTTCAAAATGCACGTTCTATTGCATAAAAAGCAAATCACGAAAGAGTTTTAGCATGCTTCCGCTGATTTTGAAAGATATATATATACATATATATATATATATATACATATATATATATATATATATATATATATATAGATGATTGTTATTTTGTTTTGATTGACGGTTCAAGAAAGATACGTACGTTTGGTTCAGGTTAATTGGCTTGTAGTTTTGTCAGGTTTGTGCATGAGCTACTTGTCGGTTTCTTTGCCCATTCCTTTAAATCGAGTGATAGAAGCCTTCACCGATTTAGTTGGGTCGTAGAATTCCACCCCTGTACCATGGCAGGGTCCTAACTGGATAGTTTGATCGACTGTCAGGGAGACATAAGGCCTGTTTTACTGTGGGGTTATAAGGAGCGGCATGAAATAATGTTTTTCCGAAAAGTACATGTTATTGAAAGTATTTTCTATTTTATGTTCTTCAATGTTTATTGTTATGATTTTAGTGAAAGTTTCACACGAAAATCCTCGAACACTCATTGAGGTTTTTCTCACACTTGTTTCTATTCCCTTCCATGTAGGTGAGATGGCACGAAGAATGAACGACCGATAAACTCAGCGAACTAAGAGAGTGGTTGGGATTTGGTATTTTTGTCAATGAAAATAATGTCTTTTTGTCTTTTTCAAAAATTCATGTCGTTTCCTATTATATTGTTTATGTTTTAAAGACAAGAATGTTGAAAATCTTGTGGTTTTGTTTGCTGAATAAAATATATTTTTATTCTAGCAACTTCAAACGAAAGTTTGTCTGTAACTTTCCATGTTTCACTAATCGTTTCGGCTCTTCTTTCACCCGATGTCCCGACTAAAATTTACTCCATTTAAAAAAGCTAAAAGTCGGGCGTTACAAATGGTATCAGAGCCTAGGTTTTTTTTCTTAGGCTAAGCTAGGATAGGGTCGTCGGACTTTGGGATAAATTTGAGTGAGAAGTTTGCTGAGTTGCAGGTTGAACATTCTTTGCGCATTTCCAAAGTACCTTTTCTTACATTCTTACTTGATTTTCTTTTTATTCTTCTTTTTTCCTTCCGTGTGAGTCGATGTGTTTTTTCCTACTCCTCATCTACTTTTCATTTTAATGATCATTGTTTCAAAGGCATCAACACTTAGAATTGACCTTTTGCATTTTTGATCTAGCTTGTCTCTTTTGTTCAAGACTTTAATTGTAATATGCGGCCTAATTTCTTTACTAGTTACTTTTATTTGGTTACATATGCGTCCAGTTGTGTTAATTGAATAGTTAAGATTCTTGTTATTTTGTGGTCACTTGTGCATGAACTTCCAACATGGTCTCTTAAGTTGGTATCAATTTTTTTCCTCATTGATGCATGAAAGGAAGACAGTAATTTTGCACGTGTCTTTCCAAGTTTCTATTCACGTTCCGACTACTTTTCGTTTCACTTAAAAAAAAAAGAAGTCGAAAGGCTTTATTTTATAGTTTCATGTTCAATGTGTTCTTTGCATGGAAAACATCAATTTTTTTCCAAAACTTTTTTCTTATGTCGAAAATTGCTTTAGCAGTTTGAATTTGGGGACCGAATTCTTTTAAGGAGGGGTGAGTGTAATATCCCAGTTTTTAAGTTAACTTGGTATTTTTGGGTCTTGTATGATTTATTAAAGGTGTGTTTATTTGTGCTAAATTGTTTTAGAAAATTTTGAAGTGTGAATCTGGGGACAAAATTCTTTTAAGGAGGGGTGAGTGTGACACCCCAGATTTTGACATACCTTAGTACTTTTTATCCTTGTATGATTTATTAGTGTTACTTTATTTGTCTCGA
Source organism: Plantago major (assembly GCA_026545765.1). Classification (NCBI taxonomy): domain Eukaryota; kingdom Viridiplantae; phylum Streptophyta; class Magnoliopsida; order Lamiales; family Plantaginaceae; genus Plantago; species Plantago major. Next base: position 70,251 of record JAIFAC010000330.1, on the reverse strand, counting down.
AGTATATTAGAATTATTTTAGTATGTTGGTGAAGTTTGTTTTAAAAGTTCATTATTTGTTTTAGAAGTCTTTATGTGAGTGTCTTGATTGATGATTTATGTGAAGAGTCTTCCTTTTAATTAACTAATTCAATACAAGCTAATTATATATGTTCTTTGATTGATTTATATTGTGAAGAGTCACTTTTGAATTATGTAATGTACATGCATGTTTTATGTGTGTGGGGCTCTATTAATGTTTTGAAATTAAAGTGTTATTTTATATTCATATATTTCAAAATACAAGAGTTTGGTAACTTGAGGTTTCTTTAATGAATGAAATATTTTTCTTTCTTTTTCATGTTACGATATGAAGGGTCGCTTGTAATGTCGAATGTCACTTGCTATGTTTCAGCTATGTTTCGATCAACGTTCTGATTTTCTATTCATTTCTCTTTTATGTTACTTATGCTTGTCTAAGTGTAATATTGCCTTTGCATGTTCAATATTTTAAGTTTAATTGTTGCATATGCATGTGTAATTGTGAGTTCAATTTAATTGCTCTATGTGTTGCATTTTTTGTGTGTCACATTTTATTTTTGTGTACAAATGACCTATGTGATACCAAAAACGTTTTTGAACCTTTTCCCAACTAAAATATGATTATTTATCATTAGTTATTGTGTTTAAATGTTTGGAAAAGAAATTGATTGGCCTCTCTTATGTTGGCACTTTTATTGTTGGTTTTAAAATTAGTTTTATGTGCAATTTAAGCCTTTTAAATTGCCATTTATTTTTTAGCTCTTCAACCCTTTCACCTTCCCTAAATCCACCCTATAAATACCCTCTTTTTCTAGCCCTCATTTGTCCAAAAACGTTTTGGGCATTTGCTTCAAAAAAGTCTCCAAGTACTATTATCTTTTTCTTTCAAGTTTGTAACTTGTTCTTCTTGCAAGTACTTTCATAATTCTTGCTCTTCCTAACCTTCAAATGTGAGTGTTCTACAAAACTATATATATGTATTATTTTCAAAACCTGGAAGGTATTTTAATATGTTTTCAACTTATATATAAGTAATGCATGGTTTTCAAAACGCACGTTCTATTGCATAAAAAGCAAATCACGAAAGAGTTTTAGCATGCTTCCGTTGATTTTGAAAGATATATATATACATTTTTTATATACATGATTGTTATTTTGTTTTGATTGACGGTTCAAGAGAGATACGTACATTTGGTTCAGGTTAATTGGCTTGTAGTTTGGTCAGTTGTGTCTAGCGAGCTACTTGTCGGTTTCCTTTGCCCATTCCCTTTAAATCGAGTGATAGAAGCCTTCACTGATTTAGTTGGGTCGTAGAATTCCACCCCTGTACCATGGCAGGGTCTGTTGGATAGTTTGATCATTGTCGAGGAGACATAAGGCCTGTTTTACTGTGGGGTTATAAGGAGCGGCATGAAATAATGTTTTTCCGAAAAGTACATGTTATTGAAAGTATATTCTATTTTATGTTCTTCAATGTTTATTGTTATGATTTTAATGAAAGTTTCACACGAAAATCTTCGAACACTCATTGAGGTTTTTCTCACACTTATTTCTATTCCCTTCCTTGTAGGTGAGATGGCACGAAGAATGAACGACCGAAAAACTCAGCGAACTAAGAGAGTGGTTGGGATTTGGGATTTTCGTCAATGAAAATAATGTCTTTTTGTCTTTTTCAAAAATTCATGTCGTTTCCTATTATATTGTTTATCTTTTAAAGACAAGAATGTTGAAAATCTTGTTGTTTTGTTTGCTGAATAAAATATATTTTTATTCTAGAAACTTAAAAAGAAAGTTTGTCGTAACTTCCATGTTTCACTAATCGTTTCGGCTCTGCTTTCACCCGATGTCCCGACTGAAATTTACTCCTTTTAAAAAAGCTAAAAGTCGGGGCGTTACAAATGGTATCAGAGCCTAGGTTTTTTTCGTTAGGCTACGCCAGGATAGGGTCTTCGGACTTTGGGGAAAATTTGAGTGAGAAGTTTGCTGAGTTGCAGGTTGAACATTCTTTGCGCATTTCGAAAGTACCTTTTCTTACATTCTTACTTGATTTTCTTTTTATTCTTCTTTTTCCTTCCGTGTGAGTCGATGTTTTTTTTCCTACTCCTCATCTACTTTTCATTGTAATGATCATTGTTTCAAAGGCATCAAACACTTAGAATTGACCTTTTGCATTTTTGATCTAGCTTGTCTCTTTTGTTCAAGACTTTAATTGTAATATGCAAAAGTTGAACTTGCTTGGCCTAATTTCTTTACTAGTTACTTTTACTTGGTTACATATGCGTCCAGTTGTGTTAATTGAATAGTTAAGATTCTTGTTATTTTGTGGTCACTTGTGCATGAACTTCCAACATGGTCTCTTAAGTTGGTATCAATTTTTTTCCTCATTGATGCATGAAAGGAAGACAGTAATTTTGCACGTGTCTTTCCAAGTTTCTATTCACGTTCCGACTACTTTTCGTTTCACTTAAAAAAAAAAGAAGTCGAAAGGCTTAATTTTATAGTTTCATGTTCAATGTGTTCTTTGCATGGAAAACATCAATTTTTTTCCAAAACTTTTTCTTATGTCGAAAATTGCTTTAGCAGTTTGAATTTGGGGACCAAATTCTTTTAAGGAGGGGTGAGTGTAATATCCCAGTTTTTAAGTTAACTTGGTATTTTTGGGTCTTGTATGATTTATTAAAGGTGTGTTTATTTGTGCTAAATTGTTTTAGAAAATTTTGAAGTGTGAATTTGGGGACCAAATTCTTTTAAGGAGGGGTGAGTGTGACACCCCATATTTTGACATACATTAGTACTTTTTGTCCTTGCATGATTTATTAGTGTTACTTTATTTGTCTCGAAGTATATTAGAATTATTTTAGTATGTTGGTGAAGTTTGTTTTAAAAGTTTATTATTTGTTTCAGAAGTTTTTATGTGAGTGTCTTGATTGATGATTTATGTGAAGAGTCTTCCTTTTAATTAACTAATTCAATACAAGCTAATTATATATGTTCTTTGATTGATTTATATTGTGAAGAGTCACTTTTGAATTATGTAATGTACATGCATGTCTCATGTGTGTGGGGCTCTCTTAATGTTTTGAAATTAAAGTGTTATTTTATATTCATATATTTCAAAATACAAGAGTTTGGTAACTTGAGGTTTCTTTAATGAATGAAATATTTTTCTTTCTTTTCATGTTATTACGATACGAAGGGTCGCTTGTAATGTCGAATGTCACATGCTATGTTTCAGTTATGTTTCGATCAACGTTCAGATTTTCTATTCGTTTCTCTTTTATGTTACTTATGCTTGTCTAAGTGTAATATTGCCTATGCATGTTCAATATTTTAAGTTTAATTGTTTCATATGCATGTGTAATTGTGAGTTTAATTTAATTGCTCTAAGTGTTGCATTTTTGGTGTGTCACATTTTATTTTTGTGTACAAATGAACTATGTGATACCAAAAATGTTTTTGAACCTTTTCCCAACTAAAATATGATTATTTATCATTAGTTATTGTGTTTAAATGTTTGGAAAAGAAATTGATTGGTCTCTCTTATGTTGGCACTTTTATTGTTGGTTTTAAAATGAGTTTTATGTGCAATTTAAGCCTTTTAAATTGCCATTTATTTTTTAGCTCTTCAACCCTTTCACCTTCCCTAAATCCACCCTATAAATACCCTCTTTTTCCAGCCCTCATTTGTCCAAAAACGTTTTCGGCATTTTCTTCAATTAGTCTCCAAGTACTATTATCTTTTTCTTTCAAGTTTGTAACTTGTTCTTCTTGCAAGTACTTTCATAATTCTTGCTCTTCCTAACCTTCAAATGTGAGTGTTCTACAAAACTATATATATGTATTATTTTCAAAACCTGGAAGGTATTTTAATATGTTTTCAACTTATATATAAGTAATGCATGGTTTTCAAAACGCACGTTCTATTGCATAAAAAGCAAATCACGAAAGAGTTTTAGCATGCTTCCGCTAATTTTGAAAGATATATGTATATACATTTTTTATATACATGATTGTTATTTTGTTTTGATTGACGGTTCAAGAAAGATACGTACGTTTGGTTCAGGTTAATTGGCTTGTAGTTTGGTCAGTTGTGTCTGGCGAGCTACTTGTCGGTTTTCTTTGCCCATTCCCTTTAAATCGAGTGATAGAAGCCTTCACTGATTTAGTTGGGTCGTAGAATTCCAACCACTGCCATGGCGAGTCTGACTGGATAGTTTGATCGACTATCAGGGAGACATAAGGCCTGTTTTACTGTGGGGTTATAAGGAGCGGCATGAAATAATGTTTTTCCGAAAAGTAAATGTTATTGAAAGTATTTTCTATTTTATGTTCTTCAATGTTTATTGTTATGATTTTAATGAAAGTTTCACACGAAAATCTTCGAACACTCATAGAGGTTTTTCTCACACATGTTTCTATTCCCTTCCTTGTAGGTGAGATGGCACGAAGAATGAACGACCGATAAACTCAGCGAACTAAGAGAGTGGTTGTGATTTGGGATTTTTGTCAATGAAAATAATGTCATTTTGTCTTTTTTAAAAATTCATATCGTTTCCTATTATATTGTTTATCTTTTAAAGATAAGAATGTTGAAAATCTTGTGGTTTTGTTTACTGAATAAAATATATTTTTATTCTAGAAACTTCAAACGAAAGTTTGTCTGTAACTTCCCATGTTTCACTAATCATTTCGGCTCTGCTTTCAACCGACGTCCCGACTGAAATTTACTTCTTTTAAAAAAGCTAAAAGTCAGGGCGTTACAAGTACAATAGTTATATCTTGATTGAAAGTCTTGATTAGATCGAATCTCCATGTTCTTCTCCTTGTTCTTCTCAGTCTTCCATGCATCGAGAATCCTTGTACAAATACAAGTAGAATCCTTCTTCGATAAGTAGAAACCTTCTTCGATTAGGATTCTTATTCCTTTCCTTCTTCAATGTCTTCTAGTATTCAAACTTCAAGAGTTCTTCTCCATAGGACATCTGAACCTATTAAACCTGCTAAGACTAAACTAAAAACGTGGAACTATATTAAAGTGAAGTAACACAAAATCCATAAATAGAAAGTCTAGTGAACAGATAACTAGTATTCTGACAATACTAAGCCAAATTAGTATTGCACTTTCATTCCCCCCCTTTTGCATTCCTTAACAATACCTAACATGCAGAAAGTTAGTGATAAATTCTGAACACTCTTAACAACCATACTATGTATTTACTCCCCCCTGAATAAGAAAACATGAGAATATAATACTAAGTAGTCAAAGTCATAAAAAAATAAGTTAGACAAAAGTAAGAGCATTTAGACAATACATAACCAAAATCTATCTGCCAGACCCTGCTAGACTAAAGTAGCAACGGCTAAGTCCACAAGAATTAGTTCAGTAAAACAAAACAACAACAGATCGCAAGTTTCAATCTTCTCCCCCTTATTGTAAGGATAGCAAAAAGGCGCATCAGCTTAGATCATCGAAAGGACACATAGGGCTGTTATGTTCAAACCTGAAGCTGAAACATCAAATCAAACTAGGCACAAATTGAGAATTGACAATAATCACATCATGAGAGGAAAGTTAGACAATAAAAAGTCAGAAAGAGTGAAATAACTCGAATATAAGAAATAATTTCGTGTCACGGTACAAAAATCTTCAAAACACGTACTTCCCAATGGAAATCACCAGAGATCTGACTAGTTAACTCCCCCTCAAATAAAGTGCCAAAAAGAAGATGCAGTTCAAACAGGTATATGCATGTAGATTCAAACCCTATATGAGATACATAATTACCCTATATGCATGATGTTGTCAGAACATGTAGGTCAAAAACTCAACTTCTCCAGAATGGTTTATTAGACTCTAAAAGAGACACATAGTGCATGCAACAAAAATCTGGTTCAAAATAGAACTGAATGCAAATTGAATGCAGGCAACCGAAGTTCCATACACCCCAACCACATAACAGAGCATATTGTGGCAACATAGATATGTACAAAGAATCTGGACATAGGCAGCCTGAACTCCATACATCCCAGTTACTAAAGTACCCATTGCTATGAGACATAAGCAAAATAACACCAAACTAGTAATGTCAATGGATGAAGGCAACTGGAACTCCACACATCCCAAATTCAACAAAAGCTAATTTTTGTTACAAATAGTCTGCCACAGAAAAATACATAGTGAAGACACTGAATGAGGGCAGTCAGAAACTCCACACACCCCAGATCAACACTAGTTTAAAAGAGCCTACATCACATCACTTGGTTCAACAAGAAGAGTCTTTATTACTTCCTTAAAGCATTTTGAAAAAGAGAGCCCCCTAGCTAACATGTTTATTAACCCACAACTAAAGGTAGCAATTAAACGAAGACAAGAGAAACAAAGAAGAAAAACATATAAACAACCTAATGCAGACCTATATACGACATGCAATCTTCAGTGTTTACTAGTGGTATTATGGCAACACATGTACATGAATATTCAGACAATACACACACCACGAGATTTTCTAAGACTAAAAAATATCTCACTATCTAAAGGTTTTGTAAAAATGTCAGCAAGTTGATGTGTAGTTTCAATATGCTCTATGTTTATCTCACCAGAGTCTATCAATTTTCTCAAGAAGTGATGTCTTATCTCTATATGATTTGTTCTAGAATGTTGGACAGGATTTTTGGAAATATTAATAGCACTCAAATTGTCACAAAACATGAGGAGAGTATTGCTAGTCAGACCATAATCATGCAACATATGTTTCAACCACACAAGTTGAGTCACACAACTACCAGTTGCAATATACTCAGATTCTGCTGTGGAAAGGGAAACACAGTTTTGCTTCTTGTTGTACCATGACACCAGATTATTACCTAAATAGAAGCATCCACCACTAGTAGACTTTCTATCGTGTAAATCACCTGCCCAATCAGAATCACTGAAACCTACCAAGTTGGAGTTGGTATCACGAGAATACCAAATACCATAATTTGATGTTCCAACAACATACTTCAAAATTTTCTTCACAACCTCTGAGTGAGAAGAACGTGGGTCAGCTTGATACCTGACACATACATAAACAACATACATGATATCGGAATGAGTAGCGAGAGGTACAACAAACTACCTATCATGGACTATCTGGTGTTGTCTCAACACTTTCATCGGTTGCATTCTTAGACAGCTTAATCATTGATGATATGGGTGTTTTACTGGGCTTTGATCCTTCCAGTTCGAACTTCTTAACAACATTACGAGCATACTTTTTTGAGACAAAAGTTAGCCATCATCTTGTTGTTTAACCTGTAATCCTAAGAAAAAGGTTAGTTCACCCATCATGCTCATTTCAAACGTTCCAGTCATGGTACCTACAAACTTGTCCATCATCTTCTGGTTCTGGTGAGTGTTCACGGCGGTATTGGGTCAACATTCTATGCATCTCGACATCTAGATGTTGTACCTATATCTGTCACAGTTTCTTCAGTAGATGTTGTACTACGTTCAACAGGTATTGTCATAACATCCTGCTCCTGAGAAGAAATCTTGTCACCTGCATCAGATTTAGAAATACCAGTTCCATCTCTTCGAGGAAGATTATCATAAAAAACTGATTTGCTCAAATTACTACTTAGAAAACAAGTAGAAAGCAGTTGTTGTAAATAGACAATGCTAACCACAGAATTGTTCGCTAAGGAACCAATTAAGCTACTAAGCAGTTGAAAGCAAATAGTCACTTGTGAAAACAATTTGATTAGTTTGTTTGAATACTTCTAATAACTAGAAAACAGATAAAGTAAATAGACGGTTGATGATAATGAGAGAAGATGAACACAGTAGTAATGATCAAGTAATGCTAATTCGTTCTAGGGCAATCATTCATATTTGTCACGCGGTCGGTGTACAAAAATCAATCAATCGAATTCAACCAATCGTACTTTGAATATTTCAAACTAGAGTAATCGTGGGTTGTCAATCCACGATCCTTAACCGAAAATGATTTTGAAGATTTAAAACTAGCTTATTGGATTGAGGGTTTTACGAATATTTCAAACTAGACAAACCTATATGAATGAATCCAAAACCCTAGAAACTAATATACAATATTATCACATAACTACAGTGTTCGGAGTGATTTAGCTACTCATGAAGGAAGCAATGATGAAAGACGTCAAGGTACTGATTACGCTAAGCATAAACATAGTGATAATCGCATGCAAAATCATTCAATTCGATAAACACAAGAAAAGTACGAATTTAAGATAAATAATAGAGAATTATCAATAGATTACCAAGAATTCGATCCCGGTGGTTCTTACAAGAGGTAAACCAAGCTCCAAAGATCAATCAATCAATGTCAAAACCTAGTTCTAGGAGCTTTTTATATGTAAAAATCGAGTATATGAAGTTATGGCCAAGGAGGACCTAATTCTAACCTAAAAAGGAGTTTTTCTACTGAATCTGTAAAGTTATCGCAAATCTCGCCGTGGTGAGGAAAATAACTCGCCGCGGCGAGACACTGTTTAGGCTCCCAAATTGCTCTCGCAAAATCTCGCCGCGGCGAGAATGTCATTCGTCGCGGCGAGCTTAAAACTTCTGTAACGTTTTCTATAGACAGAATATGGCCATGCTTTAAAAACGGACGTTGTAGCTCTTTGAATTGTCGTTCTGTGGACACCGAGTGCAGGTCAATCGGACATCATATGAGAGAGTTATGGCCAAAATGGCTAGACTGCTCCGTAAAACTTCACTTTTGCAAGCTTCGCTAAAACGGCTCTCATATCTTCGTCTAAACTCCGAATCCACTTCCGTTTTCGCCCAATTACTCTTCATTCAGAGATCTATAACCAATGTCTTCACTCTGATTTTCACCTTCGGGACCAAATAACACAAAAAATCCTACGAAACACAAACAAAGTACCAAAGCATAAAAACGTACAAAAACACTATAAAACTAAGGTCAAAGACTAACAAAAGACCGCTAAAAAGGACCAAATGAAACGTTAGAATATTGTCTCATCAAAAACTACATTTACTGATTCTTGTATGACATTACGCTTAAGATTCAACACCCTATAAGCATGCCTATTCAAGGAATATCCCACGAATATGGCCTTTCCACTCTTAGAATCAAACATTCCTAGGTAGTCACGATCATTAAGCACATCACAAGTACACCTAAAAACATGGAAGTGTTCCAAATTGGGTTTCTTGTTCTTCAGAATCTCATAAGGAGTCTTTGTAGTTCTAGGTCTAAGATTGACTCTGTCGATGATATGACAGGCTGTATTCAATGCTTCTGCCCACAGTCTTTTGGAGACATACATTTAGTGAAACATCACTCGAGCCATCTCTTGAAAAGTGCGATTCTTCCTTTTTGCAATACCATTCTGTTGAGGAGTTTGGGAGCGGAGAACTCATGTGACCCTGCAACTCACAAAACCTAGAAAAGTGTCTGTTTTCAAACTCTCTTCCATGGCCAGACCTAATATGGCAAACTGTGTCCCCATATAGGTTCCTAATACTAGCATGTAATGTTTTGAAAGAATGAAATGTATCAGACTTTTCCTTAAGAAATTTAACCCAAGTATATCTAGAAAAGTCATCAACAATCACAAAAACATACTTCTTGCCTCCTAAACTACTTACTTCAATAGGACCCATAAGATACACATGTAGTAGTTGAAAGCACCTATCAGTTCCAACATATTGACCATCATGAGACGCAGGAGCATGAGAGACTCTAGTTTGATTACCTTTAAAAAAAATCTTCACAAACAATTTTCCCTGGATTTGACAACTTGGGAATCCCTCTCACTACCTCATACTTAATGAGTTTGTCAAGATTTCTGTAATTCATGTGACCGAGCTTCTTGTGCCAGATGACAGATTCATCAACTTTCACATGAGGAGAACTCTAATCATGAAACATACAGCAATTGTCTTTGGATCTTATACCTACCATAACACAAGTATTGGCTCTATCGAGCACTTCACAAGACAATTTATCAAAACTTACTCTTAAGTCATCATCACAGAGTTGACTTATGCTAATTAGATTAGCTTTCAGTCCCTCAACTAGAACTACATCTTTCAGGTAAGGAAATCCTTGAACAATGCGTGTTCCTTTACCAATGATCTTACTCTTCCCACCACTACCATAGGTAACTGTACCTTTGGAGAGTGATACAATGTCTCTGAGGTGGGCATGATTTCCAGTCATATGACGAGAACACCCAATATCAAAGTACCAAACTCCTGTAGAGTCAGTTTTTACAGCAGAGAAAACAACATGACAAAGTTTACCCATATTGCTTAAGTTATATGACGATGTTGTCACAATATCATAATAGTTCTCAGCATTCTCATATGGTATTATTACAATATTTCTTGAAATGCTAAGTTCTACAACAGGTGAGTACTCAGCATCTAGATCAATAGATCCATGCAAGCAATACACGATCAGTGTTTACAACATTGACAAAATCAAGAAATTCTTGTTCAGCAATAAAAAAACAAGTCCTGCACAGAGGGGTTAACAACAATATTAAGACAATACCCTTCACTATCAAATAAAACCAATTGCACAGGTGTTGTAGCCCCTGTATTGTCACAACATTCATCATCAGATGAATATTCTGACCAGTTCACTTATGAATGTAGTGCAGCCGTTTCTACTTCTTCATCATGGATTATATCTTCATCATCTGCACCTGTCTCATCATCACTAAGACAAATCCAATAAGAATTACCCTTCCTTCGAAGAGTATTAGCACACTTATAGGCATAATGTCCATAACCTTCACATGCATGACATTGAGTTTTCATAAGATTTTCAGTGTCCTCATCAGATGGTTTTTTATAAGAATACTTAGCAAGTTTCTTAGAAGGAAATTTCTTACTAGGAGAAAACATATTGCTGGATCCAGGTTTAAGCTTATCCCTAAGATTGCTCTTTTGAAAGTGCTTAACCATGGAATTAAAGAAAGCATCAAAATCAGCATCATCTTCTTCATCAATTGATTCAAAAGACTTAGGTTGAAGCATAAGACTTTTTTCGTTAGAGTTAGTAGGAAGATTTTCCATATTTAACTCATAATTTTTCAAAATATTCATTAAGGTCTGTAAATCCATAGTTGCCAAATTGAGAGATGTTTCAATGGAAATTTTCTTAGTTTCAAAACGTTTTGAAAGAGTACTAACAACTTTATGGACCAAGGTTTTGTTTGAAAAAGGATTACCTAAGAGAAAGCTTTCAATGGAAATATCCAACAGTTTTTCAAAGTAAGTAGAGATTGATTCATCATCCTCCATTCTAAGATTTTCTAGTTTGCTAAGAACCATCTGAAGCTTAGTTTCTTTCACACTTAAATCTCCTTCACAATGCCTTTGGAGAATCTCCCAGGCTTGTTTAGCAGTCGAGCATGTTTGAATAAGCTTAAACATATGAAGATCAACATAACTAAAAATAATATTCAAAGCTTTTTCATTATTATTAGTTTCAATTACCTCTTTTGGAGTGTAGTCTTCTTCAGGTTTGGGCACACAATCTTTGTCTTTTTCAGGAGGTAGCATGGGTACCGTATATCTTTCAAGTACAGACTTCCATACCCTAGTGTCAATGGCTTGAGATGTGAGCGGATGCAAAATGACCAAAGTTGATAATTGGATCCATCCAGAGTGGGCAACCAGTTAATATTTGTATTAACTGAATCCATCCTAATGGTACCAAATCCGAACACCTATTAATTAGATGTCTGGCTCTGATGCAAATTGAAATTGTATGGATCAGGACTTAGTACCAAATACATATATTGTAAACTCGTATTGTGGCAATACTCAAAACCAATATCTGAAAACTATCTTAGAGTCTAAATATCGGAATATAAAGAACACGACACAAATAATTTCTATCAGATTATAAATAATCTGCCGAGAAATAAGGGAAATATCCACTATAAAGAATAACAAATTTACAAAAAGATATCTAGACAATATTCCTCGATCTTGAATATCAAACACTAAGCACTTTGAATCGGGCCACCAATTCGACGCTAGATCTCTCACAAACAAAGAGAGAGATGACTAACTAAAAGCTCAGTAAAAGAGATGCAAAACAAGCTACTAGAGAATACCTATCTTACGCGTAAAAGCTTGTTGTGAATCTATGAACCTATCGACTAGTATATATAGTTGTGAATATTATTCCAACTAGTACAATAGTTCTATCTTGATTGAAAGTCTTGATTAGATCGAATCTCCATGTTCTTCTCAGTCTTCCATGCATCGAGAATCCTTGTATCAATACAAGTAGAATCCTTCTTCGATAGGTAGAAACCTTCTTCGATTAGGATTCTTATTCCTTTCCTTCTTCAACGTCTTCTAGTATTCAAACTTTAACAGTTCTTCTCCATAAGACATCTGAACCTATTAAACCTGCTAAGACTAAACTCAAAACATGGAAGTATATTAAAGTTAAGTAATGCAAAATCCATAAATAGAAAGTCTAGTGAACAGACAGCTAGTATTGTGACAATACTAAGCCAAGTTTGTATTGCACCAATACTTAGCTAAATTCTGCACTTTCATAGTGCGGCTGGAAATAGTCAGAGAACTGCTGGAAATCGAAGGCTCCCAGATATCCATGATACGGAGAAAAGGTCTGCTGTGGCTCTTCCTGTTCTTCCTCTAGACCGGGTTGAGCTTCATACATCTCCTCTTGTGCCTCCGGGACTCTCCTTCCTGTCATCTTTCCCTGACGCCTCTCCTCACGCTTGATGAGTCGGTTTTGCACCGTCTCATTTGGTCTTTTTTACCGTCTTATTTTCGTCCTTAAGTATAGTTTTAATTAGTTTTACTGGAGTATTTTCACTTGTTTTGTCCTTTGTGTGTTTTGTAGGTATTTGGCTAAACCGCGTTAATTGGAGGCAAAATGGTGCATTTTATATGTATCTATAGGATATGGAGTTCTAATGTCTCGAACGAATGCTAGAAGTGGAGCGGGAAAGCCAAAAATACCGAAGTTGGAGTCAAAAGGCGAAATCAAGCTTTCCAGGGTGCCTGGCGTACGCCAGGAGGTGCCGGGCGTACGCTAGTTCTTTGCGCTAGCTGCTGGCGACGCCAGGCGCTACGCTGGCGTACGCCAGCAACATTACGCCAGTTTGTTTTCTGCGTCTAATCTGTTTCTTTTGCCGTTTCTTTCCTGATTCGTTTAGAATTCGTTTCTTTTAGTTTCTATTAGTTAGAACAAAACATCATTAGTTTCATTATCATCTATTGTCAAGTTTTACATCATTTTGCTCTCAACCTAGAACCTTTCCAATGCAATTACCTACCTATTCATGGAGGTAATTGAACCGATTTTACTTGTAATTCGACGATTGATTATTGTTTGGGAGCATATTCTACATACTTTTCATCGATTGGATTCAAGATCTTCAATTTCTACGTAGGGTTTATGACACGTTGGGTAAAATTGTATCAAATCTTATTTCATGGTTTTTGGTATTGATTATGTTTATTGCGTGTTCGTATATGATGTTGATTATGTTTTCGCATATCATGAGTAGCTAAACACCCTAATTAAGGGGTGGTGATGGATTCAATGCATGCTAGCTAGGGTTCATGTGATTCAATATATAGATAACATGCGATTTACTCTGTACCGTTTTGATTAAATGCGTATGTAGTTATCTGTTTGATGTTCGTTACGACAAAATTACCAATGGATTATGCATATGATCCTTTATACCAAAACGTCGTGCGACTGCTATATCCATTGGTTTGTTGCAAACACAACAACTACATTAGCTTGTTAATTGTAGCTTAGTGGAATTGACGCCTTCACTAATGCTATCTGTTTTATAGAACAAGTTAGTTCATTGTACTAGAGCCTTCGTACGTTATGTGATGGAAGGTGTCTGTCTAGAAAAGCCTAGAGCAGTGTAATACTCGTTTGGACGTGTCCTAGTGATAACTAGAGTTAATCGACATCATTATTGTTGCATGTTTCCTGCTAGCTAGCTTGTTTTCTGTCAACACACCATAATTCCCTCTCACATATTCATCTCATTTAGTTAATCTGTTTTCTAGTTAGTCTACTTAGTTGTTTAATTGTTAGATAATCATTCTGCTGCTGAAGCAAACAAACATTTACTGCTTTCCATACCGTCGTTATTATTTGTAAACACAACTCAGCCTAGTTAAGTCCATCGAAACTGACCTCGAGGTTAACTTCACTGCACTACAACTTTTTGTAGTGTTGAGAATTAACTCTTGGCTATTTAAACAAATATAAAACTTTAATTTGACACATCAAGTTTTTTTGCGCCGCTGCCGGGGACTTAACTCCTTTGTTAAGTTTACGAATTCTTATTTTCAGATGCATAGATTAGTTAGTTTTTTGTTTGTTGTTCTTTTTTCCTTTAGTATAGTTTGTTTGGCGAAACTACTTTGGTTTCTTTTGCGTGTGTGCAGGAGCATATGGATTACCCTTATTGCCATGTGTGTGGAATGGATGGTCATGTTGCAGCAAATTGTGCAGATAGGTACCCGATCTGTGATTTTCGACAGGATTCTGGAGAGAAACTCGATGAAGCATGGTGTAGATTTAACGAGCTGTAGCAGAAGCATAGGAACCATGGTTTGTCATTGGGAACGCTAATGTGGATTTTCTACATCAATATAACAGGTTAGTGCCAAGAGATGGTGGATAGAGCTGCATGAGGAACAATTATAACTCTGACTCCTCAAAAACTTGAGGGGACGATCAACTGTATGTCTACTGAATTCACCACTTCTGAAATCAGACGACTAGTAGCCCAGTTGCTAGCTATTTATGACCAAGAAGATGCTGATGAGATGCCAGAAGATGAGACCACTACCACCACTACTACTGTAACTGAAGAAGAAATCCCCGTCTTAGTTGAAGGAGTTTGTGAGAGTTTAGACGATCAGTTAGTTATGGAGGAGGAGACGCCCACCGATGTGATCGACGAAGAGACTAAACCACCTGTTTCCGACTATTTGGAGATGGAGCAGACACCTGATACCATGCAGATGACACCATTTGATTCAAAATCCGTTCCCCCACCTTCCAGTGATCTGTAAAAACTAGCCCCAGCTCACACACGAGACTGGCCAGGGAGTTTCGACCCCCGTTTGTCGTTTTTACTTTCCCCCTGATTCCCTTAGTTTTATTTTATTTTTTGATTTATTTAATTTTAGTTTGCAGGGAATCATGGAAAACAGGAGAAGAGGAGCTAAGGATGGCTCCCAAATCACTTGGCTTGGAGGAAAGGATGCAAGGGATTCGTTCCCGTTCGATAATGGATAGCAGCAGCCGCACGTTAGGGAAGTACATTTTCAGCTTTCTTTCTTTCTAGCCTATTCGCTGGGGACCAACTCTAGTATAGGTTTGGGGAGGGAGCTAGCTTTCATGTACTTATGCATATATATGTCTGTTTTGTCTGTCGTGTCTTTTTTTTCCCGTTTAAGTGATTTTCTGTTGTGTCTAAGTCTGTCTCCCAAGTCGAGCATCTATTGCATGTACTAAACCTGTTTAATGCTTGAGTTTTGATTGATCTCTGATTATTAGCAGTTGGCATGTGATAAATTCATTAAGTTCATTTCTCTTAGTAAATAGAAAGTTTGTTCTAGTTATGTAGTCCAAAAGCCTGTGGGCAAACCTTAGCCGGTGAAAAAAATGAAAAATTATTATACCGGCAAATTTTGTTCTTGTGTGATTTTTCGGGAAGTGCAAACTCCCTTATTTTGCGCCTCAACATTGTCATGTGTGGTCTTTGTAAATTAAGTATGATGAACGACATGTTTTACATTCCTTATTTGCTCAACCCAAACCCGTTCAAAAGAACAGGTTTGGGGCGGAGGTTTATGTTCGCCATATATGTATAAACGATTGTGATTTGGCTTTGTTCTCTCAAAAAATATTATAATAAGTCTAGGAGTGTATCTATGGCACTTGTGCCACCGTTAGTCGTATTGGGCACGTTTCAAATACTACCTACACACCGACGTGGTCCTTAAAAGACATATGTACGTGAGGGTTGATGGCGTGTATACCAAACCAGCACGGACACAAGTGCGGACTTTCGGTAAAACAGACACTACCAAAACAAAGAGACAAAATAAGCATATGGGTCATTATAAGACTGCAAAAAAGAAGTATGCAAAAAAGTATAAAAAATAAAAAATTGAAAAAGAGAGAATGATTGCAATTTTATACGTCTACACCAACCCTACAAAGATTGTTGAATTGCCATTTCTCCTGGTATGTCTAGAAAAAAAGATTGTTGAATTGTATAACTAACAAATTACTCCTCTGTGGGGTTTCCTCGCCAATTTACTAAAGGACACGGCATTGAAAGGAAAAGGAGCTGCTAGAAGATTTTTGGAGAAGGTTATATAACCAATTATAGATTTTTGATAAAAGTCCCTTCTGACTTAGTTGATTTAGTACATTGCATGAGGTATTTGACGAAACTTTGTGACGTGAGTCACCTTCCTTCTCTTCTTATATTCTTGAGTGATTACCCATACTGGACACTTCCAGGAGTTTGAGAGATAGTTGCATAGGATCCACTTGTGAGGGATTACCAGGTTAGACTTAAGTTCTATTTACTCGGGAAATGAACTTCTTGGATTTGTGCATGTGTTTCTATAAACGTTAGTTTGATTTCAAACCTATTGCATTTTTCGGGCTTATTACTTGCAATCGTAGATTTGGTAGCTTGGGAGTTAGACTTTACTTGTGTGTCTATGTGTTTTTATTTTTCTTGGTTTTTTAGAGAGTTTGTTGCTTGAGGACAAGCAAGGGTACGGTTTGGGGAGTTTGATGAATCAGTTTTACACCGTCTCATTTGGTCTTTTTTATCGTCTTATTGTCATCCTTAAGTATTGTTTTTATTAGTTTTCCTAAAATATTTTTACTTGTTTTGTTCTTTGTGTGTTTTCTAGGTATTTGGCTAAACCACGTTAAATAGAGGCAAAATGGTGCATTTTATATGCATCTATAGGATATGGAGTTCCAATGCCTCGAACGGATGCTAGAAGTGGAGCTGGTGGGCCAAAAATACCAAAGTTGGAGTCAAAAGGCGAAATCAAGCTTTCTAGGGTCCCTGGCGTACACCAGTTGTTTGAGCTAGTTGTTGGCGACGCTAGGCGGAACTCTGGCGTACACCAGCAGCATTACTACGCCTGGCGTATGCCAGTTTGTTTTATGCATCTGATCTGTTTCTTTTGCCGTTTCTTTCCCAATTCGTTTATAATTCATTGCTTTTAGTTTCTATTAGTTAGACCAAAACATCATTTGTTTCATCATCATCTATTGTCAAGTTTTACATTTTTTTCTCTCAACCTAGAATCTTTCCAAGGCAATTACCTACCTATTCTTGGAGGTAATTGAACCGATTTTACTTGTAATTCGATGATTGATTATTGTTTGGGAGCATATTCTACATACTTTTCACCGATTGGATTCAAAATCATCAATTTCTACCTAGGGTTTGTGACACGTTGGGTAAAATTGTATAAAATCTTGTTTCTTGGTTTTTGGTATTGACTATGTTTATTGCGTTTTCGTATATGATGTTGATTATGTTTTCGCATATCATGAGTAGCTAAACACCCTAATTAAGGGGTGGTGATGGATTCAATGCATGCTAGCTAGGGTTCATGTCATTCAATATATACATAAGATGCGATTTACTCTGTACCGTTTTGATTAAATGCGTATGTAGTTATCTGTTTGATGTTCGTTATGCCAAAATCACCAATGGATTAAATCTGATCCTTTATACCAAAACGTCGTGCGATTGCTATATCCATTGGTTCATTGTAAACACAATAACTACATTAGCTTGTTAATTGTAGCTTATAGTGGAATTGACGCCTTCACTAATACTATCTATTTTCTAGAACAAATTATAGTTAGTTCATTGTCATAGAGCCTTCGTACCTTATGTGATGTAAGGTGTCTGCCTAGAAAAGCCTAGAGCAGTGTAATAATCGTTAGGACGTGTCCCAGTGATAACTAGGTAAATCAACATCATTATTGTTGCATGTTTCCTGCTAGCTAGCTTGTTTTCTGTCACCACACCATAATTCCCTCTCACATATTCATATCGTTTAGTTAATCTGTTTTCTAGTTAGTCTGCATACTTGTTTAATTGTTAGATAATCATTCTGCTGTCGAAGCAAACATACATTAACTGCTTTCCATACTGTCGTTATTATTCGTAAATGCAACTCAGCCTAGTTAAGTCGTTCGAGATCGACCTCGGGGTTAACTTCACTGCACTACATGTTTTCATAGTGTTGAGAATTAATTCTTGGCTATTTAAACAAATATAAAACTTTTATTTGACACGTCAATTCTCCACCTCATATTTGACGTCATCGTACTCATTTATGAACTTGGAAATTATAGTCTTGACAGACCCAACCTTCAAAATTTGACGGGGTTGGCATGTTGCATTGACCACAACACAGGCTCTCCTACAAAGTGAAGTTATGAGGAAAGGGAATGCAAACCTGGTCCTCATGTTCCCATTGTAATGCTCAAATTGAGTCATAATCAGTTGCCCCAAATTGATGGGTTGTCCTTGCACAAAAGCTGCTAGGAGTCTAGCTGAATCATAGCGGATGTAATGGGTATTCCCTGTGGGGCAGATGGAGGTGGTAAGCCAAGCGTTGATGACACGGGTTTGGAGGTTGTGCTCAATCATCCTAGGAGGCTCCTGGGGGTACCAAAAGTACTCATGGTAGATGATATCCATAATCTCCTTCGGGATTGCCACTTCGTTTGTCTTTTTGTGCACATAAACATCATCCTCGGCATCAAGTTCAGGCACACCATCGTACAGGTTGATCGAACGAGGAGTAAGCTCAACATACTCATTCCTGATTGGTACCCACTCGGTAAGATCATCCTTGCACCTCTGATCTTCATAGTTGGCATAGAAGTCGAACACCAACTGAGCATCCCATTCCTCAGGGTCCCTAGCAAGCTTGAGCCACCCCCGAGATTCCATGATTCGCTCTTCCTCACGAGAGAGCAACATCAGGTCCACTCCTCGATTAACAGCATAACCACAGTCTGAGTTGTGTGACTTGTACTCCCTGCTCCTACGAGTAATGGCTGGAACACCATAGTCCATAGTGGGAGGTGGATCAATCCTCACGATTCCCCTCTCGTTCTCTTAGCTGGTCTTGTCTTGGGTGCCATGGTACCTACATAAATAGGTGTTAGCTCACTTTTTATCGCAAAAACACAATCATGACTCGACTTAGAAGCTTAACTCACAAGGTTATGCGTGTTATCCTATCACATAAACAATTTCAACCATGGTGCGTGCAAGAACAACAATGCTCATAAAATTTAAAATGTCAACTGAAAGCAATTGGCTATGCCAAAATACTACGCCAAAGATAACTGATGAGTCGGTTTTACACCGTCTCATTTGGTCTTTTTTACCGTCTTATTGTCGTCCTTAAATATAGTTTTTATTAGTTTTTCTTGAGTATTTTTACTTGTTTTGTTCTTTGTGTATTTTGTAGGTATTTGGCTAAACTGTGTTAATTGGAGGTAAAAGTATGCATTTTATATGCATTTACAGGATATGGAGTTCCAATGCCTCGAATGGATGCTAGAAGTGAAGCGGAAAGGAAAAAAATACCAAAGTTCGAGTCAAAGTGCGGATCGGAGCCAACCAGAGTACCTGGTGCACACTAGGTGCCTGGCGTACGCCAGCCGGCTGCCTGGCATACGCCAGCAACATTACTGGCGAAGCCAGCCGGACGACTGACGTACGCCAGTAATGATAAGTCGCCCCGTCGATTCCTAATTCGTTTCTTTTCCCGTTTTCTATTAGTTTGAACAAAAGATATTGTATTCATAATCTTCTTTACATCTTTTGCTCCCAACCTAGAACTTTTCCAAGGCAAATTACCTACCTATTACTGGAGGTAATTGAACCGATTATTCTTGTATTTGACGATTGATTCTTGATTGGGAGAACATATTCATACTTTTCTACCGATTGGATTCAGTTTCTTCAGTTTTTACGTCGGGTTCGTGACACAATTTGGTAAAATCTGTATCAACTTTCGATTCCGGGTATTTAGTATTCGTTTATATTTATTATGTGTTCGTATATGATATTGATTATGTCTATACATATCATGAGTAGCTAAACACCCAATTATGGGGTGGTGATGGATTCAATGCATGCTAGTTAGGATTTATGCAGTTTAATAAAAGTAAGATGTGATTTACCTTGTGACCTTTTGATTAAATGCGTATGTAGTTATGTGTATTGTGTTTTACCCTTAAAATCATCAAAGGATTATGCAATCTGATTTACCACCAAAACGTCTAGAGATTGCAAAATCCATAGGTTCGTAGCAAACACATAACTGCATTAGCTTATTAATTGTAGCTTAGTGAAATTGACGCCTTCAATAATGCTATATGTTTTGTAGAACAAAATAAGTTAGCTCATTGTCATAGTCCTTCGTACCTTATATCATATAAGGTGGTTGCCTAGAGAGCTTGAGTTGTGTAATAATCGTTAGGACGTGTCCTAGTGATAACTAGAGTAAATCGACATCGTTATTGTTGCATGTTTTCCTGCTAGCTATCTTGATTTCTATCACCGCACCATAATTCCCTCTCATATATTCGTCTCGAAAAGTTAATTTATTTTCTAGTTAGTCAGCATAATAGTTAGATTATCATTCTGCTGCCAAAGCAAACAAACATTACTGCTTTTCATACTGTTATTACTATTCTTAAACAATACTCAGCCTAGTTAAGTCCTTAGAGACCGACCTCGGGGTTAACTTCACTGCACTACAAGATTTTGTAGTGTTGAGAATTAACTCTGGGCTTAAACAAATATTAAAACTTTGATTTGACACATCAACTACCAATTCAAGTCACTAATGAGCAAAGTAGCAAATGGAGATATGATGAACTACTAGCAAATTTGTATGAAATTCATAATTATGATACAAATCAACAATTAATACTAGAATTATGCTCAACAAGTCACATTTGGAATGGATGCAAGAATGTTGTTCTAGACGATGAGTGCTTCGAAAAGAGCTAAACAAAACGATATTTGGTGAATAAATGAGTAAGTTGGAAGATTTCGGGGTGGGGCGGTCGCGTGGAGACGAAGGGGAAGTGGGGAGGAGGAAATGAGCTGCTACGTAAGAAACATCTCTATTTTTTTAGTTTTGCCGGACCGGGCGATCGCCCGCCTCTCTTCACGCACTGGTAGAGACAAATCTCCCACCGCGTGTAGAGACGCATGCGGTCACCTGTACTTTTTTTCAATTTTTTTTTAAATAAAAGAAAATAACAGAAAATTAAATGTGAATGCAATTTATACGAATAATGCAAACTAAAATGGATTTAATGATTTTTTTGGATTTTGGAGAAAAGAAGGAAAATATGCTAAATGCAACTATATGCAATGCAAATGAAGGAGAGGGTTGAAATATTTCCGGGTTGCCTCCCGGATAGCACTTTTTTAGTCATTAGCTCGACTCTTCACGGAGTTCATGTATTGCGGGTTTTGATACAAGGCTTCTTCTTCTTCTTCTTCTTCTTCTTAAGCCTTCCCGTACCTAGTACCTGCGCAGTAGAACACACATAAACAGGCCCTAAAAATCCTACAAGAGGATTTTCACAAGAACAAGATGTGATAGGTGGAGTGTAGGCTTACAACTCGCGTTGCACACCCTTTTACCTCATAAGTGGCTCGACGGTGGCTCATATTGATCGTGAGATCAATCGTCTCAATGAACGGTCTCCCCAACATCACCATCCCATCTCCCACTTTCAACCTCTTCCTAACCGGCCCCAACACATAGAAGTCGGTTATAACGGAATCGTTACCCGACCGGATCTCCACATCTTCTACTACCCCTAGTGGTCTCCGTATCGAGCCATCCGCCATTCTCACCATGAGCTTCTTCTCCTTCAGCCGCCTTACTCTACTCGCCTCGTACATTTCATACGGCATGACATTGACTCCAGCCCCGGTGTCCAACATTCCCGACACTCCTTCCAAGCTCCCAAAACCGACCTTGACATTAAAGCCACCAGAATTGGTCGTTTTGGAGACCTTCTTCCAAATCCCCCCCAATGATGTGACAATGAAATGTGCGATATATCATAGTTTTAGACCCTCGTTTTTTGCCCTAGATGCAATATTTGTTTCGTTTTATGGTCAATTACCAACTTTGCGTATTTTTTGTAGGTCATGATCGCATTTTTGAGGATTTGCACGATTTTAGACACCAAAACGGCATAATTGTGCCAAATCGGGACAAGGAAATGAATACGTCAGATTGACCATTGCACGGAGTTCGAGGAATCAAAACATGTCATGTGACCAACCGATGCGAAGATAATTGAGGATGGAACAACTTTGTAGAGACCACTTTTCGAGGAAACGAAGTTACGAAGCCCGAAATTGAAAAATGAAGAAAAAAGATTCGAATCTGCAGGGATCGCACTTGGCGGCTGTCAAGGGACCGCAGAATGCCCTACTGCAGTCCACAGGCGATTGCAATTAGCCTTTTGTTTTTCTCCTGGGCTGTTATGTTGGCCTATCAGGCTAGAGCTCGCCTTCCTAAACATTCCTTATTGATGAATGGCAGTTTGAGCTCGAAATTTCACCTATAAATAAGACCTCAGGGGTCTCAGAATACACACAGCTCACACAGCAGCTCTCCTGGAGAGTGAACCAGTCCTTGGGGGAAGTGAAACACCAACCCGCTGGCCGTCAGGCACCCAGAAGGAGGAACCCTAGAAGCAGCAGCACGAAGACATCCAAGACATCATAGAATAAGCTTCGTCTTCCTTTGTTCTTAGATTTCGATTTTTGTTCTTTGTTACAATGAGTAGCTAACTTTCTTTTGTAAAGGTGGTCCGCCGTGACTCTGCTTTTACTACTTCTTTACATACCGTGATATGTTAATGGAATATTTATTTGATGTAAATTTTGGTTATACAACTCTATACATCCTTCGTGGTGTGATGTTCTGCTGAGTGACAATGTAGTTTCATTGAACAGGGTAGGGGTATTCGTGCCGACTACGCCTTAAGCACCATAATATTATGCCTTGCTGTCGTTAGAGGTAACTGAGTAGGATTTTAACTAGGAAGTTGGGAGTAGTATAGCAGAGGGAGGTTGGGGAACCTTTATGCCTTTCCATCATTGATTTACATACAAAGCAATTTTGGGTTTACTGAGATATGATTATTCTGTCTGAGATGAAAACTGTTCAATTTTCTGCATTCAATTACAACGTTATTTGCTTGTTCCTATGATAAATGTCCGTGGAGAACGACATCCCGAGTCAACTTTCCGCTATAAACTGTGGATTTGAGGACTTCCGACTTATAAATTTAATCTTTATTGTATTTGCAGATTACAGGTTCTACAACGAAAAATGAAATCTCTGAGTGCACATCTAAATTTGGCGCCGCTGTCGGGGACACTTGACCGCTCAAGCAAGTTTCGACCGACCGAGATAAGTTCAAATCTTTCTCTCGCTTTTTAATTCTCGCAATGTCTTTTTAATACGTACAGCATAAACCCAAAAAAATCATAAAATATGTGAGAATCTATCTCCACAGAAAAAAAATCCAAAAATATTTTCTTTCCCGTATTAATTCGTTTTTTTTTTTTTATCAAAAAGCCAAAAACAAGTAACTTTAAATTTCTGTTTATTATTGTTCTAGCAATTTTTATTCGTATTTGCAAAGGTTTGTCTATTAGTCTTTCTGCAAGGCAGGAGAAGTGCATGAACACCAGTGGTACCGCTTAAAGACGATATAGATAAGCATGAAAGGCGAAAACTGTCTACTACCATCATGGAATCATCTAGCGATATTAGTGGAGAAGGAAACAACAACGACAATCCATCCGGGAATGTCGCAACTTCTAAACTTGAGCAACTGCTTAAGATTCGACTGGATATCCAAGTTGAGAGGGAAGAGCTGGAACAGGAAAGGCTAAGGATAGTCGAGGAAAGATTGAGGTTAGATGAGAACTGAAAAAGGGATAACTTCATGAGGTGGGCGGTGAGCGAAGGCAGCGGACCCGTGCGACTATGTTTTGCGAAGGCTTACCGCATGCCTCAAGCATCTATCTGGAAAGGATTGTGATAGAGTATGATCTGAAAGGAACTCATCTGAACCAGCTACCACACTTCTACGGGAACCCAATGAGGACCCGATGCACTTTATGAGGGAGTTCTACACAATAGTTGGAGGTATACCACTGAATGGGCTCACGAAATGTCAACTTAGAAGAAGGGTCTTCCCCAGCTGCCTTAAGGCCAAGGCGAAGAACTAGCTTATCTAACTATAGCCAGGCAGTTTGACTACATGGGATGAGGTCTTCAACAAGTTCATGCTTGGATACTTCCCATTGAAGAAGACATCCGATCTAAAGAGCCAGATCCAAAACTTGACCAATTTGACAGAGAAACCTTCCACGAAGTGTGGGAAAGATACAAGGATCTACTTGATAGATGCCCTATGAACTCTTATGCACTACTTGACAAGGTCAACAACTTCTACAAGGAAATTGATTCTATCAGCCAAGTACTCATCGATGGAGCATGTCCAGGAAACCTGCTAGACCCACCCCCAAGAAGGATTTGGGAGGTATGCGATAAGCTTAGTGAGAACTCTTATGCAGAAAGGACGAGGAAGAAGGGTAGTTACTAAGGAAGTCAGAGCAATCGAGGAAACTCCTTGGAAACAAATCAGCTGGAGGATTGAAGCTATAGAGATAAGAATGGGAAAGAAGAATGATGTGAATGAAGTAGCAGAGGAACCAATGGCACTGGAAGAGGCACACTATGTGCAAGAATCAAGGAAATGGAGGCTGAGAAACCAACCGGTAAACAACAATATCCCTCAGCACCCTCTCTTATCATACCGTACTGGACCTAGCTTGAACCCACCCGAATTACCACCTAGACCACCTACTATGGCGCCTGTTCCCACACCACCACCAAGATCGTCACAAAACCTGCTCAAGCCATCCTCCATGGAAGATAAGATAGACACAATTTATGAAGGAGATGGGAGACATTGGGAAATTTTGTGAAGCAGCATTGTGAATTTACTGAGAGGACCAATTCCTTTATTGCCAAGTGAGGATAACCGGGATAACAATGACACCTTGAGAGGAATGGAAATGAAGATTAGTCAATCGCCAAAGTAGTAGGGGAACTGGAACAGAACAAGGACAAGCTACCGGGTCACACCGAGAGAGCTATGATGATTGTTGAAGTTGCTGAGGTTACAGGAATCAGGAGGGGAAACCGTACTGAATCTGGAGGCAAGGTAATGGCCTTAAATCCTCTCCTACAACATTCGGATGTGAAAAAGATTCCCCTACCGAAGAAGGAAGGGCAAAACCAGTTCTACTAAAGAAGCCCGACCCTGGAGCTTTCAACATTGATTTTTTCATCAAGGGGAAGACAACCACAGGAACCCTGGTTATTGGAGCCAACATTAATATGATGCCGCTCGCCATCTACAAGAAACATGGCTTAACAGGAATGGTGGAAGCAAGGACCGGCATAGTGGTTGCCGATGGCTCTACTACAACTTCCGGTGGCGAGGTACGTAATGTGATTACTCAGCTAGAGGGGCTCGATATTCTTGTAGACTACCTGATTGTGGACTGCGAAGATCCAGACAATGATACCAGGCTTCTTGGGGGGGGGGGGGGTAAAATAGATAAATTATACTCTAGGTTGTACCATTTTACAGTTTATATACTCAACATTGATACCGTATAAAATTTATACCTTAAATCAACCATCCGTATAAACAATATACTCCGACCAGTTTTGTCATAAGAAAATGACGCATGTTGTTCAAACGCCGGGCAATGTTCACACGCTAGACACGTGTCACTTGCATAATTAATCTCGGGATAAAATAGATAAATTATACTCCAGGTTGTACCTTATATAGTTTATATACTCAACATTACCACCATATATAAAATTTACACCTTAAATCAACCATCTGTTGAAACATTATGCCCGGGAGTCAAGCCAGTTCTGTCATCAAAAAATGAAAAAATAAATTCATAACTTCATAAACAATTATAAAACTACAAAATTTGAATTTCATTAAATTGAAAAACATTATGTTAATAAAATGTAAAGTTTAAATAAATAAAATAAAAATATTAAAAACTTATAACATAAAATTCAATTGCTTGTAGCCCTCCATCCTTAAATATCATCAATTATTATACTATTTTTATTTTTTTCTTCTATGGAAGGCATGGCAAGAAGCTCCATTTTGAATAAGTATTTTTTTTTCATTTTTATTAAATTGAAATATTATCATTTTATCATTTTATAAAGTTATAATTTTTTTTATATAACATACCTAGATTAAACGTACATGATGAGGATAAAAACATGTTGGTACGTCTGATTGCTATGACCAAAATAAAAATAAATCTATGAAAAGCCTAGAAAAGTGTAGCTCCTCGGAAAGATTGGCCTTCTGTTCTGGCACCTCGGAAAGTGTTCCATGGATCCGCACACTTAAACTGAGAGGGGGCGGGGGGTTAGTCTTTTAAGCTTGCCTGCCCTGGACAGACAAATCTTAGACGTAAGTGATGGGGTCCAAGCGGTATGCTCTAGGTTCCTCGGTGGTAAATATTGAACAATAAGCATGCAACTAAGTTACCTGGTCACCTTGATATGTGAGCCTATCTATAGATGTCCCTCGGTTGGGAACTCTGTCTTAGATAGTAGGATGTCCACGTGTCAACCGGAGAGTGGTCCTTGTGTACGAAGGTTGACTCCTCGGACCGTAGCTGCTCGGAGGTGGAAAGTCTCCCTTTTCCAGGATGTGATTTTATGGGATTTATAATGTGTACCGGGTGGACTCAAGATGCCTCTTGGAAGAAGTTCCTCGGACGGAGCTCTCTCGAGAATTTTGTCTAAAGCCCGTACTTTAGTTCGTGGTAATTCGTACTAACTTTGAGGAGACATATTTAATCTAAATAGTACAGCTAACACATGTCCGACCAATTGATTAAATGTAAATCTAACATTTGATGATCTTTGTTTATTAATTTATCAAGCTTCCATGGATGGAAGAAGTTTTTTTCTTTTAATTAGTGGAAGTATATAATTAATCCTAATTTTATTTTATAAAATTTAAAAAGTTATTTTACATTCTTTTAAATTAAAATGTTCCAGATTTAACCACAAGGCTACACGTGTCGCCATTTTCAGAGTGCAATGTTTAAACGATTGGTTGATTTAAGGTGTAAATTTTACACGGTAGCAATGTTGAGTATATAAACTATATAAGGCAAAACCTGGAGTATAATTTATTTATTTTACTCGTCTATTGTGTGAATATTGCCGGCGTTTGAATAACACGCGTCATTTTCTGATGACAAATCTGGTCGGAGTATATCGTTTATACGGATGGTTGATTTAAGGTATAAATTTTATACGGTATTAATGTTGAGTATATAAACTGTAAATGGTACAACCTAGAGTATAATTTATCTATTTTACCTGGGAAGACCTTTTGTGGCCACCACCATCACCGTTATCAACGTGGTAAGAGGGGAGATTTCGATGAATATATCGAAGCACCGAATAGTAATGGGGACTCCGATTGAGACTTTGGAGGAGGCAAAGGCAGCAAGTATCAATTTCGCCATAGACGACTGGTGGATGGACTCTGAAGACCTAAAACAAGCGCTTCTTAAGAGGCAACCCAAGGTTACGTTTACTTTTACGCATTTACTTTTGCATTTTCACTTTTTGTCTTTTTCCCGTTTTCCGTGCTAAAATTATTTTTCGAAAAACTTTTCAAAATCATTTTCAAAATTTATTATTCATTATGTTTACTTTTTGAAAAAATGAAAAAACCAAAAAGATTCGAAAACACGCGATTCATCGCGAAAAGAAAGCAGTTAGGCAGCAACCTCACTTGCCGCTCACTCTCCCCTCTTTAAAAAATCCCTCTTTGAAATTCTTCCCCCCCCCCCCCCCCCCAACTTCATTTTACTTCCAAAATGTTCACTTTCTTCATATTTTGCACTTATTTATTGCATGCTTAGCTTATACATCCATCAACAACATCAAGTAAGTGATCTCTACTCTTGCTCATCTCAATTTCATCTTCATTATCAAGTTTAAATCTTTTAACTCTTTGCTTGCACTTTCTTAATACTTCTTTGGTGCTTTGCAATTGTATGCTTCATTTGATTGATAAGGGTGCTAATGGTTGATGAAATTACATGCTTACTAGTAGAGTTTAACTTGTTATCACTTGTCTTGGTAGAGATATGGCAATTTGCTAGAGGAATTGAGAGTTTTTGTTCATGCCCACCAAGTGTTTGATGAAATGCCTCAAAGAACAAATTCTCTTAATGACTTCTTTCTCTTTCAATTACATGCTCGTATAGGTTTTACTCGATGATTTACATTTAGGAAATATACTTGCTAAGCCATATGCTCTTAGAATGATCGTTCATATGCATTATGCTCTCCAACTTGATACTTGACACCTTGTGAAATTGAGTTTATGTGACTAGTTCTTGTATCGTTTTGGAGAAGCTATTGGTCTTGTTACAAGCTAAGTTTTGGAATGCATGATGTGTCAAACACTAGGCTTGGGGGAGAAGAATCCCCAATGGATTTGCATGTTAGCCTTAGAACTGATTTAGCTCCAACCATGCTATCTCACACACTATTTTGAACCTAGGTACCATGAGGAAGGCACAAGTGGGGGTCAAGAAGAGAGGAAGGCCTGGGAAGATTGCTACTCGCCCTTCGCTCTCAAAGAAGCTCAAGCATGGTTAGAATTAAACAGAAACTGAGGAGTAGACCCCGAAAGAAACATCGAAATCAAATTATCCTCAAGAGAGAATTTCAATTTGATGCTCACGCCATTGCACGCACAAGGATGGGGACCCTTTACTACTTGTCTCGATGGCTACAACCTCGACATAGTCAGGGAATTCTATGCGGAGTTCTTGTTGCACCTGATAAAAGGAAATTGAAGATATTAGTATAAAAAATAAATTAAAATGTGTAGAGAGAGAAACTGGTAATTGAATCATTCTTTAACCAAACATAAAACCGAGGCATGTGCTTGCACATTTCCCTTAAAACAATTACGTCCCCTCACTACGGTGCTTGAGGTATCATTGAACGCTTGTTTCCCAGGATACAACGGTTAAACCTTAACAACTAACTGCACTTGCTAGCTGTTCCTGGCGAACTAAACTGAAGCCCAAATTATACGAGAGGGGAGAGGAGATGAAAAGCCACAAAGAGAGAAGAGAAAAGGGTGGGTTTTCTTCTACTCTTTTCCAATGCATATGAGACCCTTTTATAGTTGAGGAATGAGAATGTAACCCCATTCTACATTATACCAATTCATTACAAAATATTTGTAACTTATGCTCCACTACCCCAATTCATTACAAGAGTAATCTTGTAACATATAGAGCAACAAATATCAAATTGACTATTTGTAACTTACATGAGTTACAAATTTTAATTTGAAGAAGTTGAACCAACAAAAGCTTACTCTTGAGGGCTAACCCATTTGAGCTTGGTTCGGTTCGACTTTCGTGTCTGAGGGTCACGCGCACCCACTCACAGACAAGTCAACAAGTTTCATGTACAAATATGGCCAGGATTTGAACTCAACTTATCTAGCTACACAACTCTAACACTAAGTAGGAGCTTGTAAATTATAAACTAGAGACTACACTTAGTCTCAAACAATGTGGGACAAACCCACTCAACCTTCTAACTTTGAGCATTTATTCCTCACTAACTCAATGTCCGTTTTGGGCAAACAATATATCGATTCGAAGCTCTTACGGAGTAGCTTACTAATATATATTTTAATTTCTTAATTAACAAATATTTAAGAAATGGTCTCCGCGTAGATATAACTTTCAAGGCATTATTTACTTCTCTTTTTCTTCATTATTTCCAACAAACCCCCACATGAAGAAAAACTTCATCTTCATGTCATATAACCCTACGATCGAATACCTGCTTAGGATAGGTAGGTGTTACCATCCTTGAACCCTCCCTCGTTAGAATGCACCTTCTTTACGGGATGACCAGTAGACATGATGTCCTTGAACTGTTCTGCCGTTTATGTAAACAACGGTGTATTCCACACAGATTTCTCTCTGGCATAGCTATGTTCTCATGGTTGTGTTCGTTTAGGCCATGAACACCTTTCCTGGTTCTGCAAGAGCATACAAGAATTTGGGATTTAATTCTTGTTGAAGCGGCCCATACTTCACTCTCACATAGGTGATCCCTTACCCCGTGTAACAAAGTTACTAGTAAGAATTATTAAAAATCACATGTTTAACCTCTTTAATTCTCGTCACTATATAGGTAAACCTCCACAGTGAACTCCACGTCGATACAATTAGGTTGTCCCTTTGAACCTAGATCTTGGGATCTCCAGTCAACTGGGTTGGGTTTTCCTTCCCATCAACCATAAGTCAAAGTCTTCAATCCCATTGCAGCGGAAGACTTTGCTATCCTCTCACGACATAACCCTCTGGTTAATGGATCCACTAAATTATCTTTAGACATAACAAAGTATATCGAGATAATACTAGTCGTGAGAAGTTGTCTAACGGTCTTATGCCTTGACAAATATATCAGACTTACATTATCTGATTAACTTTGTGCTCTACCAACTGCAAATTGGTAAAACAATGCAAACATATTGCTTGGCACAAGTTCTGGCCCATATGGAAGACTTTTAAAAATATGCATAGCCACCCGGCTTCCTCTACACATGAGTTCAACGCAATAAACTTTACTTCCATCGTGGATCTCATTATAATAATTTGTTTAGAAAATTCCAACAAACGGTTGCACCTCATAAAAGCGAGGACAATATCCACTAGTCGATTTAACATTCTTGAAATTAGTGATCCAGTTTGCATCTGCATACCCTTCTAGAACAACACGATATCTAGTATACTGTAGCCCACAATCACGAGTAAATCCCAATTACTTCAGTACTCTCATTATAGCCTTTAATGACTAACACCTGGATTTTTCGTGTAACGACTCAGTTTACTTACAACAAATGCATGATCAAGCCTTTTGCAATTCATCAAATACATTAGGCTTTCAAATATACTAGAGTACTCAACTTGAGACACTCCCAATCTTCGCAAGATGAACTCTTGGGACCACTGGAGTTCTAGCTGTTTCAACACTATCTTTGTTGAATTTCTCAAGAATCTTGTCCACATAGTGACACCGATTCAACATCAACCCATTCGGTGTTCTAAAAAAAATATGAATCTTAAGGATTACATCAGCTACACCTATGTATTTAATATCAAATCTGGATTTCAACATATCCATCGTAGATTTGACCATTTTATCATCACTCCCAGTGATCTACATAAAGACATAAAATAACATAACAATTTTATGTATCCTTTATGTAAACACATTTGTCACTTTCGTTAATGACAAACCCGTTTTCCATCATGGCATTATCAAATTGCTCATGCCACTACTTAAGTGCTTATTTCAAGCCATACAAAGACTTCACCAATTTACAAACCTTATTTTTTTGACCAGGTGTAGAAAAGTCTTTAGGTTGTTCCATATAAATATTTTCTTCTAAGTCACCATTTAGAAAAGCGGTCTTTACATCCATTTGATGAACTTCAAAATTGCGCAAAGAAGCAAACGCAATTATCATCCTAAAGGATATTAATCTTGACACATGACATAATATTTCTCAAAATAGTCTTGACTTTATACTTATCAATAGCTCCACCAGGCTTCAATTTTCTCTTGAAAATCCACTTGTAACCTAGTGGTTTACTTCCTAAGGAAGATCCACTAGTTCTCAAGTATAGTTTTGCAAAATAGATTGAATTTCACTGTTGATAGCTTCTTTCCACACTTGTCCTCCCGTTGAGGTCACAACCTCTTGATAACTTTGTGGTTCACTTTCAAGCATGAAAGTAGTCAAGTACTCAAGACCCCAATCGTTTGCAATTCTTACACGTTTGCCTCGTCTCGGTTCAATATCTTATTTTTCAGTCTCTTCATTCTATTCTTGTGTTTCCTCATGTGTTCATTTAGAAGAGCTGCTAGAAACATCTTCTAACCTTTTACATAGAAACACATCCTCAAAAGAGGAAGCATTTTGTGATTCCATTATTGTGTTCTTGTGTATGTCAGAAATTTCAGATATCACCATTAAGAATCGATAAGCACTATTGTTATGTGCATAGCTAAAAAATGAAACCAACAATAGTTAGGTCCAACAGTAACATTCTTAGGTAAAGGACCATCATAACAAGACACCCACACACTTGCAAGTGTTTATAGAAGGAAAGCTTTCATGCCACAATACATAAGGGCTCTTATACTCCACTTTTAGAACCTTGTTAAAAATGTGGTTAGCTTTCAGAATAGCTTCTTTCCCACATTTATGGGTTCATCTCAAAAGTTATTAACATGGCATTCATCTTTTCTTTCAAAGTACCGATTATGCCATGTTTGGTTGAAGTGAGTAGGAGCATTAATCTTATATCTTATGCTACTAAAAGCACACAAATTTTCAAGTGGTGAAACATGTTCCCCACACAATTACTCCTCATCACTTTAACCCTTTTGTTGAGCTGATTGTCAACTTCATTCTTATAGAGATCAACCTTCTCTATTTCTTCATCTTTTCTTTTAAGAAAATACACATAACAAAACTTAGTGCAATCATCTATAAACGTAACGAAGAACTTGTAACCCCACGTGTTGGATTACATTTTAACCATACACATATGTACTAATTAAATCATGTGGTTCAACTTCCATTTCAACATATTGAAAAGAATAGTTTGGTAACTTTGCCTTGACAAATACTTCACATTTGTGTGAGGCATCAATGTGAAACGTTGGTAAACATTTCATGGTAATTAATTTACTCAAAGTATCATAATTAACAAGTCCAAGTCTACCATTATATGAGTCAAAAGACTCAAACAAGTACGTAGAATTCATAGTTTTTCCATTATCATTGGTGTTAACAACCAGTACCGTGATTTTGAACATGCCTTCGGTAACTTAACCTTGGCCAACATAGACACCATTCATGGTCAAAGTGACCTTAATACACTCAAACAAAATACATATGTCATACTTGATTAGGAAAGAATTAAAAAATAGATTATTCCTAATCTTATAGACATACAACACTTTGTTAAAAAAACTTGAGCCAATATGTCATTTCAAAATCACCTTCTCATGACCTTGATGTCATAGAAATCAGAATTCTCTATGTACAAATTTTCAACTATCTCATTTTCGTCCAACTGAGAAAACATAGCATGATAAAGCACACATGATTGGTAGCACCAGTTTCATTGAACCACTCTTTTGGTGTTTAAAACAAAAAGGTTCACCTCATATACAACAGTACATAGGAGGTCCGATAATCCAATGGCACTCGCCATTCCAATGTTAAACTCACACTTAAGAGCTACACAAGCCTCCATGGTGAGATAACCCACAAGACCAAACATGGTCAAATGAAAGATAATATTTTGTGTAGGATTCACAATTAATCATGATGTATCAAAAATAAATTTTTAGTGATGTAAACATCAACATAAACACATTGGCCCTTTAGACTTGGAACTCAAAATCACACAAATGAATTTTCCAATAATTCCATCACAAAAAAAAAAAAAATGAATTAAAGTTCAATTTGAAACATCCAAATAAGTGACAATATTATTGGTCTACTAAAATGTAGTCTCATGCCTTGTTATTGCAAAAGGATTTTGAATATAAGTAAATGATTTTATCTTTAACGACCAACAAAAATCAATACCAAAATCCATTTACATGGCAATTACCACATGCATACTTCTATTTCTCAGTCTCAAAGGAAAGATTTATGTTTCACAAGAACTTTAAATCAAATGTTAAAAATCAACAAATACCATCAAGATTGTAATCCAACAAAATAAATGTGTCAATTTAAGAAATACCAACTCCATCTCCAACAACTCCATAACTCACCATATTGAAAAATGGTTTTAAACATTCATCATTTTTCTCCAATTGGTGTTACAAACATGAGGAAGACCATCGAGGACAACTTGCTGTTGGAAATCAATGATTACCAATTCTTTCTTTTTTCCTACACAAGAAACTCATAAAATTAATATCTCCAATAACAAAATGAGTATAAACTAGAATCCAAAATGATAAGAGAATACACTCCATAATTGTTTTAAGATTGTTGCACCTGATAAAAGGAAATTGAAGATATTAGTATAAAAAATGAATGTATAGAGAGAAAAACAGTAATTGAATCATTCTTTGACCAAACATAAAACCGAGGCATGTGCTTGCACATTTCCCTTAAAACAATTACGTCCCCTCACTACGGTGCTTGAGGTACGTTGAATGCTTGTTTCCCAGGATACAACGGTTAAACCTTAACAACTAGCTGCACTCGCTAGATGTTCCTGGCGAATTAAACTGAAGCCCGGATTATACGAGAGGGGAGAGGAGAAGAAAAGCCACAAAGAGAGAAGAGAAAAGGGTGGGTTTTCTTCTACTCTTTTCCAATGCATATGAGACCCTTTTATAGTTAAGGAATGAGAATGTAACCCAATTCTACATTATACCAATTCATTACAAAATATTTGTAACTTATGCTCCACTACCCCAATTCATTACAAGAGTAATCTTGTAACTTATGGAGCAACAAATATCAAATTGACTATTTGTAACTTACATGAGTTACAAATTTCAATTGGAAGCAAAAGCTTCTAGAAGGTTGAAGAAGTTGAACCAACAAAAGCTTACTCTTGAGAGCTAACCCATTTAAGCTTGGTTCGGTTCAACTTTCGCTTCTGAGGGTCACGCACCTACTCACAGACAAGTCAACAAGTTTCATGTACAAATCTTGCCAGGATTTGCACTCAACTTATCTAGCTACACAACTTGAACACTAAGTAGGAGCTAGTAAATTATAAACTAGAGACTACACTTGTTCTCAAACAATGTGGGACAAACCCACTCAACCTTCTAACTTTGAGCATTTATTCCTCACTAACTCAATGTCCGTTTTGGGCAAACAATATATCGATTTGAAGCTCTTACGGAGTAGATTACTAATATATATTTTAATTTCTTAATTAACAAATATTTAAGAAATGTTCGCCGCGTAAATTTACCTTTCAAGGCATTATTTACTTCTCTTTCTCTTCATTATTTCCAACAGTTCTTCCAAGTAGAAGTGGACGACCTAGATGATGAGAGCGAGCTGCCTCCTATCACCATAAGGCGAGTCGAGTTCACGTTCGGACATAGGACTATCAACAAGTTCTATGAGATATCAGAGAAGGACAAGAGGTCGAATCTTGTAGAGCCCTACTTTTCGACTTGAGCTTCTGACGAAGTGAAAGATGAGATCCACCACATGCTTTTGAGGAGTGATTATGAGGAAGATGACATACAAAGGGAGATACCAAAGACAACCCTCAACGACTATGCCAGGTTTTGGGTGCAATTTGTGCACACCAATCTCCGACCAAGGAAATGCGAATTGGGAATCAGCGGAGGAGGCATTATTGATCTATTCAATAATGGCAAGACATTACATTGATATTGAGTGGATCATCATGAAAGAAATGCTCTCGCTTAAAGGAAACCACAGGAGGAACCTTCCACTTCCATGTTTGATAACAAGGATATGCAAGGAGCAAGGAGTGGAGATGAAGGGGGCAGGAAACGTGGCTCTTACCAAACCATTCACTATAAGACGAGCTCAACGTATGTTCACCACACACAGGAAGCGGTTAGGAAGCAAGGAAAGAAGGAACAAGCATCAAGGAGCTTTTGATCTAGGCCAGATGCAAGCTTTCTTAGACCAATGCCATGCCAACCAGCAGGAAGAGTTAAGGCAGCAAGAGGAGATGTACGCTAACTACCAAAGAAGGGAGTGGAATTCGTACCTGAGTTATCTTCAAGCTCAGTAGGAAACGGCCTTCTTGGAGGCAAGTTATCAGAACTACCCTCAACATAACTATCCACCTTGCTACAATTGGCCACCGTTCCATCCGCCACCTGGCACAGGACTGAGCCATTACTATGGAAGCCAAGACGATTTCTTTACTCCAGCCGCGAATGATCCTCTATCCTAGACGCATTTCTCCATGGAAGCACGACACTGAGAGGGTAGTAACTTTTATTTTTTCTCTTTACTTTCCTAGTTTTCCTATCTGCTTTAGCTAGGTTTGGGGGAGGAATTTGATTGCTACTTGCTAAATTACTCGGTGTGTAATAACTTTTAAATACTCGCACTTAATAACTTGTAGTTTAAATTATGTTTTAGTGTCAGTTTCATTTTCTTCTGTTACGTCTAAGGTCTTTTACTTGTTGAAAAATTTTTTGATCTGTGGAGAATACCAAGTGTGAGCCATAGATAAGATGAGGGGTTGTGGATTGGTTTTCCTGCTTTGTTGCTTGCTGAATATATGCTCTGACCGAATACGACCCATGCTACTTTGATGAGTGAGTTTACATGCTACTCTAATTGAAGTCCTATGTGCACCCGTGTGAACACTACTATCCTTGAGTCTTTATTTATCAGTACTGTGAATATGATTAGTAGTACTCACCTTTCTGAATCCATTTTCTATATCTTTCGCTAACTCCACTGAAAGATTTTTTTAGCCCTTATGAAAACTCCACCATATATCCTATATTTGCTTTACTAAAGTGGTGACAGGAACCTACTACCGAGCTTGAACGAAGAAATGAAGCAACGAGTTCCAAAGAATGGAGGAGAATCATGTTTTTCATCATGATCGAGAATTGGTTGGGGGAAAGAAGAGAAGAAAACCCTGACCTAGTTCGAGAAATTGGTTTGGGGGAGAAGTGGAAGATGATCATCATCGAAAGGTAACGTTGTTGGCCCTACTGTTTATTACCAGTGCTAAAAATCACTAGCTCTTTCTCCAGAAAAAATAAAAAAGAAAGTACCGAAAAAAGCAAAGGTACAAAAGTCTCGGAGTGGATCTGTGGTCCTTTTGATCACCGTTTTCGTGTTGGGCATGTTACATATACTACCCACATACCGGCGTGGCCCTAAAAAGCTACATGTCCGTGAGGGTTGATGGCATGTATACCAAACCAGCACGCACAAAAGTGCGGAACTCGGTAAAACTGACATTGCCAAAAAATGTAGAGACTAAAAGAGCCCAATGATGGCCAACCAAAAGCATACGAGTCAGTAAAACGAGTGCAAAAACATAGTATGCCGAAAAAGAAAAAGAGAAAAAAATAAAGGAGCAAGTAGTCTATGTGTGAAGCAACCGATGAGGAAGTTACGATGATAGAAGAGAAGTTGAAGATTTGTCATTACGAGAAGATGAAGTCGAAGGAAGGAACTCGGTGTCCGAAAGGATAAGTCCCCCTGAAATACACTTTATTCTACCTTGTTATCTTTTAATGGTACTTGGCATTTCACTCCTGTATATATTATCCTACCTGATTTACATACCAAGCCAACCTAAGTACTACTTTGATTCGTGCCTTGATTTTTGAGAGCAGGATTGCATAACGTTACTGCGAGGTAATGATTTTCAAGTACACCTATAAGGACATCGGGTTACACTTGTAACCGCTGGCTGTAGTGAGTGATGCTTACTTGTTACTTGTTTGCTGTGGAGTCATGAAGTTGGAGTTAAAACTAAGCGAGTCAGTAAAGTTTGAGACCATGAAACTGGCTACTTGTCTATGAGGTGGTTTATTCTTGCTGCTCATTTCATGGTCACTTCTTAATTATTGTTTTTGCCGTGGTCAAGGATGAGCAAGAAACTGGTTTGGGGGTGTGATGTGACAATGAAATGTGTGATATAGCATACTTTTAGACCCTCGTTTTTAGCCATAGATGCAATATTTGTATCATTTTATGGTCAATTACCAACTTTGCGTGTTTTCTGTAGGATATGATCGCGTTTTTGAGGATTTGCACGATTTCTGGCACCAAAACGGCATAATTGTGCCAAATCGGGACAAGGAAGCGAATACGATGGATTGACCATTGCATGGAGTTCAAGGAGTCAAAACATGTCATGCGACCAACCGATGTGAGGATAATTGAAGATGTAACAACTTTGTAGAAGACCACTTTTCGAGGAAACGAAGTTACGAAGCCCGAAATTGAAGAACGAAGAAAACAGATTCGAATCTGCAGGGATCGCACTTGGTGGCCTCCAGGGGACCACAGAAGGCCCTACTGCGGTCCATAGGCAACCGCAGTCAGCCTTCTGTTTTTCTCCTGGGCTGTTCTATTGGCCTGTCAGGCTAGTGCATGTCTTCCTAAACCATCCGTATTGAAGAATGGTGGTTTGAGCTCAAAATTTCACCTATAAATAAGACCTCAGGGGTTTTAGAATACACACAACTCACAAACCAGATCCCCTGGAGAGAGAACCAGTCATCGAGGAAGTGCAACCCCAACCCGCTGGCCGTCTGGCACCGAGAAGGAGGAAACCCTAGAAGCAGCAGCACGAAGATATCCAAGACATCAAAGACTAAGCTTCTTCTTCCTTTCTTCTTAGATTTCAATTTCTGTTCATTGTTACTATGTGTAGCTAACTTTCTTTTGTAAAGGTGAACCGTCGTAACTACATCCTTTGTGGTGTGATGTTCTACTGAGTGACACAATAGTTTCATTAAATTGAGTAGGAGTACTCGTGCCGACTGTGCCTTGAGCACCATAGTATTATGCCCTGCTGTCGTTAGAGGTAACTGCGTAGGATTTTAACTAGGAAGTTGGGAGTAGCATAGCAGAGTGAGGTTGGGGAACCTTTACGCCTTTCCATCATTGATTTACAAACAAAGCAATTTAGGGTTTACTGTTATTTGATTATTCTATCTGACATTAAAACTGTTTACTTTTCTGCATTCAATTACAATGTTATTTACTTGTTCCTATGCTAAGTGTCCGTGGAGAACGACATCCAGTCGACTTTCCGCTATAAACTATGTATTTGAGGACTTGACTTATGAATTTAATCTTGATTGTATTTGTAGATTCTGGGTTCTAGCGGAAAATGAAATCTCTAAGTGCACATCACTCCCCCCCCCTCCCCGTGGTGATTTCTCTACCCATTGTGCCACATGCACCTCCTCAACACGAGTATCAACCACACTAGGCTCTACAACCCTTTCTCTACTTCCAACCTGAACACCACAATCTTTATTTTCAACAAAAGCATCAACAATAATATTCCTGATGTGATGAGGACACTTTGCATGGAGCATCTTGAACCTCTCCCAAGCCTCGTAGAATGTCTCATCACCGAGTTATTGGAACCTCGTGATCTTCAAAGTGGTGGTCTTCGACTGAGGATAGTACCGATCCGTGAAAGCCTCACAAATCTCATCCCAAGTAGTCAAAGACACCTCTGGTAGCATATTCAACCATGCCTTAGCCCTATCCGCTAAGCACATGGGGAATATCTTCATCCTTAAGTCAGCATCCTCCACCCCTGTAGTATGCATCCCCACAATGAACATCTCCAAATCCTTCAAGAAGTCCATAACATCTTCGTTTTCCATCCCATATAATTTGGGAAGGTGTTGAAGAGGATACAACATCAGCTCATACTTTCGGGCCGCTTCTGACAGGACGATGCACGACCTATGGGCTCCAGCATGAGCCTTGAATATATTGTTAATTGCGTATCTAGGAACAACACGACCTCCTGCTCCTCCAGTTCCAGAACCACCAGCACCTCCACCATTTACCGTATCACCCATATCTGCTTGAAGAATAATAGGACCCTCTGTATCAGACTCCGAATCCGTTTCCTCAATAACCTCACTTGCTTGCATACCAAGAAGCCTAAACCTCAACCTCCTCCGGCGCCTTTCAATATCGTCAACAAAAGGCTCTATGGGAAGATTCAAGTTCTTTCTCCCATGCATAAACTACCTGCAATCTGAAAAGTACAAGGTATGAAACCGAAATTCTCCAGAAACAGATAACACACAGAAAATCGAGTAAACTAATCTTTGAAACACAAACTAAGGAGTTAAGTCCCCGGCAGTGGTGCCAAAAACATTATGCGTCAAATCAAGTCCTTAATTTATAAGCCAAGAGCAATATCAAGGATCACTAGAAAAAGAACGTAGTGAGTTGATAAGCTGCCCCGAGTGTCATTCTCGAAGGACTTAACTAAGCTTGTCGATGTTTTAAAGTACTAGTTTGTCTATGTTGGTCCAGATAACGGCAAAGTAAAAGACTAGGGGGGGGGGGGGTTAATAGTCTTTTAAAACTTTTTACAATAAAAACAGTTTCTCAGAAAATTGGGGGGTTTATGATACTTAAATTCGAGCCGGAAGACTTTAAGATAGGTAAGTGCGAAACAAAAAGTATGTGTGTGTGCTTTCACGAAAGATAAATCTGAAAGGTAAATAACACAGCAAGTATAGTGGTATCTGGAGGTGGCGTAATCCTCCAACTAATCCACTTCGGTCTTTCTGAGACCTAGAATTCACTAGAACAGATAATTGAGTTCACCTTACAATAATCCTATTCTAAGATTCCTAAACAAATGGTTCCCAACCAAATGTTCCCCCTGAGTTATTCCCCAGCTCCTAGAGCTAAGTACTTCCTCTACTCAGATAACCTTGGAGTTATTCACGATTTCCCAAATCAGTACTTCCTCTACTCACGCCTTGATGGTGTTGGTTATAAGGTTTGTCGAGAGGCTTCTTGTATAACTTTTAGGTTATGTTTCGAGAGAGCCTAAAAGAACAAGACTACTAAATACACTTGTTAGGTGTATGTCAATCGCTCTTCTTGACCCAGTAATTGATGTCAGATTACGGAGAATGAGCTTCAGAAAGGTTATCTGATAGTTCAACTCTTTCACGAATAACAATCTCTTGTTAAGGTTCAGGACAACTTAGAACTACTAGTGATTCTTCAAGCAACAGAAAGCTTTCAGAAAGGGTAGTAGAGTGCTTGAGAGAATACTTTGCTAGATTGTAAGTTTGCAAGTTAGATCGTTCTTTGGTCGTATTTCTCAGCATCTAAGTGTGTGATATTTATAGATGAATTGGAGATTCGTTGGGATGTTATCCGTTAGACACAATTCAAATTCAGTCTATACTTATCTTGAAATGAGTACTTAGAAGTCCTTCTCTCATATCTCAGAGAGGACTGTGCTTTAGCGGCTTTACGCGATGATTAATGCATATGTACTATTTCTTGTCCTGTAGTCTTCAATGGATACATTAGCCTTTATGATGGCTTGCATGCTCCATACTCATGATGTCATATGTTCCAGAATCATGTTTCAAAAGTAACTAAATGCACTTAAGAAAGGATTAAGGACATAGTCTTTCCGAGTGAGACTAAACCTTGGTGTCTTCATAAATCTTGTGCAATCTCCGGTCTTGTAATCTTCAGAAAAGCTCCATTGCTAGGATTGATCTTCATGGTCTTCTTGGAAATAAAAATTACATTCAGAGACCTATAATCCTAAAACAAGATTTACTAGACTAATCATACTCAGTGATTTCCTCTTTTATAATGTTCAAGTGAACTAAGAGTACTTAATCACCTTTCTGGCAAAGATAAGAACATGTGATGAATGATCAAAATACTAACAGATATTACTAACAGTCTAGAATTGTGTCTTCGACCTCCAATTCTTTATTTATAAATCAAAAGATAGTAAACAGGAAACACGGGTTTTGTTATCAATTAAAAGAGACATGGTGTGGTGGTTTCATCAAGAGCTAGCTCGTATAGGTAAACAATGG
Source organism: Plantago major (assembly GCA_026545765.1). Taxonomy (NCBI): domain Eukaryota; kingdom Viridiplantae; phylum Streptophyta; class Magnoliopsida; order Lamiales; family Plantaginaceae; genus Plantago; species Plantago major. Next base: position 28,326 of record JAIFAC010000330.1, on the reverse strand, counting down.
AATACACAACTTTTGAAAGTGAAAACGTTTTATCAACGTAGTAGAGTCATCAATTCTACTAGTTAGCATTTGTAGTCGAATGCATTGGGCTTAAATCGTGAGTAAACTTGAGGGTGTGAATCCCTCTTGTGTATTTTGGATATTAAGAAACGATGGCTAAGACATTGAACAAACAAACAATTCACAAGAATTTAGCAAACAAAACAACAATGTATTTTCATCCAAAGTCCTATACTAGCATGCTCAAAATTTCACCACCAACCCATGTGTGATGTTTAGCTACTCATACTCATGTTGTCACAGGCAAGAGATATGTTACTCACAAGCACAAATATACCTGAAGCAAGAAATCGAAGCGATCTGAATTACGATTATGAAGAATTCTTTGAGCTCGAATTGATCAACCATGGCGAATAGTACTCTTTATAGGAAGAAATCTTCAGCTAAATGGTTAACCAAGACTCCAGCTTCAATTAGATGGATGATTCTTGAACCCTAGACTTCTCAAAATACTCCCCAATATTTCTTGAAATGAAAAAGTGATAAGTTTGAATTACAAATCAGGCATTAAAATGGCAAAATCACCAAAAAGTAACGCCTGGAACAGAATAGACTGGGACGCAACCGTTTGGGGCGATTGCCTCACCCGCTCCGGCTCTAGAACACAGCCCTTTATGGCTACTTCCAGGCTCTGGGGCGATTGCCTCGCTTCCTCCGGGCTCGATCCACGTCTTATTCATCCATCCTTGACCCGTTTGACATTCCGGGAACCTTCGTGGCACCCATTTGAGTCTTGGAGCTTGTGATCTCTGACAAAGTGCATTAACATGCATCATTTTGACTCCTTTTCTTCATGAAAAGTACCTAAAACCTGGAATAAAGGTGGAAACACAAAAAACACAAATAAAAACAAAAAATATTCAATAAAAGGAAAAACTAGACTAAAAGTTAGTAAAAACAAGGTAAAAAGAACCCGATGAGGTGTTCTAAAAACGCCTCATCAACCTCTAATGAAGTGGTGTCTAACATCAATGTGCTTTGTTCTTGGACTTTCTTAATACTTCTTTGTTGCTATGCAATTACATACTTCATTTGATTAATAAGGGTGCTAATTGTTGATGAAATTACATGCTTACTAGTTGAGTTTAACTTGTTATCACTTGTCTGATGAGACCATAATTTAGAGGTTCATCATGTCTTTTTTACCGTGTTTTTTAAAGTCTTTGTTAGTATTTTATAGTGTTTCTTGTGCCTTTTCATGTTTTTCGTGTTTTAGTTGTGTTTTGCAAATTGTCGTGTTTTTAGGTAAAAATCGGAGTAAAAATGATGATTTTGGAAATTTATAAATGAATCTAGAGCTTTGAAATTGGAGCAAAATGGAGAGAACGGAAGTGGATTCGGAGTTCGGACGAAGATTTTAGAGTCATTTAAGCAAGACTGCGAAAAAGGGAAACTTACGGAGCAGTCTAGCCATTTTGACCACAACTCTCTCATACGATGTCCGATTGACCTGATTTTGGTGGCCACATGCAGATAATTGAACGAGCTAAAACTTTTGTGAATGAAGTATGTCCAAATTCGGCATGTACATGCATCTAGAGATGTTTTAGTGACACAGGAACCTGGGACGCGTCCCAACTCCTTTCGAGACGCGTCCCAGTCTCACAGTCCGAAAGAAGCGTCCTAGGACGCGTCTCAGGAACCCGCAGGATGTGTCCCGAGTCTTTTGGTCGAGATTTTGGTGATTTCTGGCTCGTTTTTCTTCATTCTTTCTCCTTTAAATAGATTTCTTTCACCGTATCTTCAGATATACTTTATTCTAAACCTAATTTGAGGGTCGAAGAACCCTAGGTTTCATCTATTACACTTGGGGATTTAGCTATTCACTTGTAATCGTGTGTTTGATTCACGAATTCACGTTCGGAGGTTAGAATTCGATTTTCTATTGGATATCTTCTTTCAATTTGGCAACTTGATTGCTTGTTGATTCTTGATTCTTTGTTTCCATAAATCTTATGTGTGTGTATTCATGTGACAATGGATTTGCATGCTTCCACAATGTCGTTAATTAGCTAATTCTTGTATGAATGTAGTAGTGAAGTAAATGATTTTGTATGTTAGGGTTTGTTGCTATGGATTCGATTCACACGGGAGTTAACCTAGATAAAAAAATATTCGTAATAACTTGTGAAATTTGACCGCTAAAATCTTCTAATCGTTTGTTCAAGGATTATCTGTCTGACAATCAGATAATTATGCTAATCTAAAGTTTCAAAAACGAATTGGTTAATATCGATTTTGCTGTTATTGGACATTCTAACTGTGACAACGTGTTAATCACCATAAGCAGGTGTGAGTACATTCCCGCTTGACTACTGTGTTCATACTTTCCATTAATTGTGCTAGAGTTGCCTAGGTTTTCTTCTTTCGGTTATCTAGAAGAAGTAGAACAATATTTCTGATCATATTACTTCCACACACTTGTTTATCTATACTCCATAACTTGACAATTGTTTAATTAGTTCCTCGAGAGAACGATCCTGTGGTTTAGGCGTAATGCATCTCTGGTTGCTTTACTACTTGTTTTTATAAGTAATAATTTGAGCACATCAAATTTGGCGCCGCTGTCGGGGAACTAATTGCTATTGTTTAGTTTAGGAGTATAGGTTTTTTGTTTTTGTTTTTGTTTTTGTCGGAACTACTCTTGGTTTCTTGTCCTTGTGTGTAGGTGATATGAATGATTGGTATTGCGAGGATTGTGGCTTGTACGGTCACTTGGCGGCTAATTGTGAAATAAGAAGACAGCTCCTTGCTTTTCAGCAATTGGAGGAAGAAAAGATAGATGTAGCTTGGTTTCGTTATAAAAGGCTGCAGGTGTAGTGCTGGAACCATGGAATGGCCTTGGGGCACATCTTGGCGTATTTCTACAATGAGATCACCTTAGGAACTAGATTTGTGGTAAATAAAGCTGCGGGAGGTTTAATTGATGGATTTCAACCTCAACAAGTGGAAGATCTTATCGAACATTTAGTCTTCATAGCTATAGAGGTGAGGCTGATGTTTGAGGCTGATTTCGAACGCGAGAAGATGATTGATGAGCTGGTTCATGAGTCTACCACCACATTCAAAGAAGAGACCCAATCTATAGTTGAAGGTGTTTGCGAGAGTTCAAACGACGAATTGGTTGTGGAGGAGCAGACACCTCAGGATGCTGATAACTCAAAGTTGATGCTTTCCCCCATTTATTTTTTAGTTTTTGATTCTAGTTATTTATTTAATTCTTGTTTGCAGGGAATTAGGGACCTACTCGAGATCTTGGGGAGAGGAGCTAAGGATGGCTACCAAAAGCTTGAGGATGCCGAGAAGGATGCAAGGGACTCGTTCCCGTTTGTTAATGGATAGCAGCATACCTCGGAAGTCGAGCCAACGACTATAATAAAAGGCACTTCCCAGGAGGCAACCCGGGGGTAAGTTTCATCTTTATTGTTTTAGTAGGTAGTAATAAAAGGTGACATATTTTGTTTTCTCTTGTTTTTCACCTATTACATGTCTGCAATCTGTGTTTCCTTTCTCCTTGCTTAAATTCGAAGCTCGAGGACGAGTTAGAGTTTAGGTTTGGGGAGGGAATTTATGTGTTTTTGATTTGCTTTTACTACTTTTCTAGTGGTGGTCGGTGAGCCACATAGGGTTGCATGTCTATGTGTGGCCTGTGTACCTTACTTTCTGTCTATATGGGGTGGTATGTTAGCCACTTTTATGTGATTGTTTTCTTTTCCTCCTTTTACTTTTCGTTTTAATATTATAGTTAGTCTTTTGGCCTCCGTCCAATTTTTGGCCTATTTGTTAATTTTTTTCTATTTTGAGTTCGAGTTAAACTTCCAAGTCGGACATCCATTTCTAGTGTTAAACCTGCTTGATGCTTATGTTTTGAATGATTGTTAATTAGTAGTGGTAAGTAGGCTATAAATTTTGTAAGTTCGTTTCCTCTGTAAATAGGATGCCTGGTTTGTTCTGTGGTCCAAAAGCCTGTGAGAAGCCTATCTTGCCGATGAATTTTTTTTTGTATCGGCTTTAATTTGTGTAATTTCTGGGTTGAGCAGTCTCTTTTATAAGTTATTGCGCCATTTCATCTTGAAAATTTGATCTGGCTAAGTATTGTCTGTCTGGTATTTGACTTTTCTTATTATGTGTTTTGCATTACTTCACTATAATGTATTTCCACGATTTTAGTTTAGTCTTAGCAGGTTTAATAGGTATAGGTTTCTCTTGGAGTATGACTCTTGAAGCTTGGATACATGAAGATGTTGACAAGGATTAGGATTTGAAATCCTACTCGAAGAAGGATTCTTGAAGAGTTTGTAGCATGGAAGATATGAGATGTTTTAGGAGAAGAACATAGTGATTCGACCTGATCAAGATCATCAATGAACAAAGGAATCCAGATTGATATGGTTAAGGAGTTTTTGTTGCATGATAAATTCGAGTTTGATTAGGAAAGGAAACCTGTGCAAATCAGGTTTCGGAGAGTTGCTATTCTCTTGGACTATATAATTTGGAGCTGGAGCATATCACTAAGAGTTTGTATAGATATGGAGAGCTTAAAAGAAGAACGTGAAGAAGACTTTTGAAGCAACAAGATCTCAGTTTATCGAAGAGAGATTTTAGGAGATTTTGTAGGAGAATCTCCTAATGCGATAAGACTTTGGTTTGTTGATATCTAAAGTATGCGATCTAATGTAGATGGACTTCTGGATGCTTTGGGTATGTTGACAGACTATATATACAGCCTGAAGTTCATCAAAACGCAGATGTGAGATTCGATCAGAACGTCAGTATTATCACAACATCTCGCGTCATTATTCTAGACAAGCTTTTTATGCTTAGATACATATTCTCTAGTAGCTTAATAGAATTTCGTTTACTAAGCTTTTAGTTAGTCGTCTCTCTCTTTTGGTGTGAGAGATCTAGCGTCGAATTGGTGGCCCGATTCAAGTTGCTTAGTGTTTGATGTTCTAGATCATAGGACTTTTATCTAGATATCTTTTTGTAAATCCGTTATATTTTATAGTCGATATTTCGCCTGTGGCTCGGCAGATTATTTATATAATCTTATTATATAATCTACTAGAAATGATTTGTGTCTTGTGTTCTTTACATTCCGCTGTTTAGACTCTAAGATAGTTTTCAGATATTGATTTTCAGCATTGCCACAATACGTGTTTACAATATCTGTATTTGGTACTATGTCCCAATCCATAAAATTTCTATTGGTATCAGAGCCAGGTACCTAATTCATAGGTGTTTAGATTTGGTATCTTTTTTATTGATCAGGCTAATCCTTATTTTTCTAGTTTTTATTTAGTAGATTTTTTTGATTTTTCTTATTGTGATTTTCAGAAAATCATACATCGTGCATATATCAAATCAGTTGATATTTGTGCATATAGATCTATTTCATATGACTACTACTTTGTTCATATAATTTCTAATGCAGGTGATGATGCAACAATCAAGTCCATAGTTGGAGAAAGTTTGTCAATTTGTGAGGATGTTTGTGGAGCACCTCTTATTCTACTAATTAAGTTAATTTATTTTGACTTTTCAAACATTGACTATTTTAATGGCCTTGTTAAAGTGGGTGCAAAACATTTGAATTGGGAAGAATGGAGCAAAGGTGAGCTGAGGCTAGAGCAACGTGATGTGCATAACCGTTGTGTTAATTCCAGTGTTGCGACAATATCGGAGACAAAACCAAAGCCAGGAAATCGGAATACATGAACATGATGCTGGACTGCATGCTCAAGCGAGACACGATTTATCTGCTGGGAAAAGGAATGATCTTCCTAGATCCCAATTGTTTTGTAAGTCTCCTTCTACATCATCTTGTCATCTTGGTCTGTCTTATATAATCCGTGTGCAAGCCATGTTCCATGCCAACCTAAACACACTTCGTCTAAGAGCTATAAAGCAAATTTTAAGTTGTATATTTGAATCCATCTATATTTGCTTTTGGTTTTGTGACTGCGTTGGATATATGGATGATAGGACTTCCACAAGTGGAGAGTCTTTCTATGTGTGTGATGTTATGGTATCTTGGCTTAAACTAGCCGAAAATTTCTCTAAACCTCAAAATCATGAAAGATTATTTTACTTAAAGTGGTTTATTGGACTTTGTTATGCATTAAAAGTTGTGATCGGGTGTTGCCATAACACCACTAGCTAACACCGAAGACTGCATGTGGTGTATAAGATTGCATTAGATCATATCCGTGTATCTTTCGAATCTGTCTTCTTCTTTGTCAGTTCTGAATATTGTTAGTAACACTCATGATACTGTGGGAAATTCTTGGTGATTACTCTTGAAACTTAAATTTCTCTTTGTGTTGTCTGTTTCATTAGCGTTTTTGTGGGTTAATGATCATGTCAGGGGGCTCTCACTACAAAATGCTTGAAGGAAGTAATAAACACTCTTCTTGTTGAACAAGTGCTGTGTTGCTGGCTTTTATTCAATAGTGTTAATATGGGGTGTGTGGAGTCTTGGCTGCCCTCATTCAGTGTTTTCACTATGTGCTTTTTATGTGGTAGACTTTTTGTGACCAAAAATAGCTCTTGTTAAATTTGGGGTGTCTGGCGTTCCGGTTGCCCTCATCCATTGATATCACTAGCTTGAGTTTATCTATGCTTATGTCTCATAGCAATGGGTGCTTTAGTTTACAGGGTGTATGGAGTTGGTGCCTACATTGATTCTCTGTACTTATCTATGTTCCCACAATATGTTATGTGATGTGGTTGGGGTGTATTGAACTCAGGTTGCCTGCATTCAATTTACATTTAGTCCTAATTTAAGCCTGATTTCTTATTCCATGCACTGTGTATCTCTTTTAGAGTTTAATAAAAACTTTTGGAGAAGTTGAGTTTTTGTGAGTTTTTAACTTTGAGTGTTACAACACCATATTTATGACGTGTGATCTTACAACAGGTTTCTTTAAAAAAATTTAGAGTTGATTCAGGTGTTATCCACAGTGTTGTCACAACATCTTACTTAACATCAGAATGATTGACATATATCTTTTGTTCTTCTTTGTCCAACTTTTTTTTTTTTTTTTTTAAAGAAGAGTATTGATTTAGGGGGAGTGTTTTGGGTTGAACTTGCATATGGTATGGGCTAATTTCGAGGTAATTTTGGCTTTTTTAATCTTGTAGCGTATTATCTCTCATTTAGCTAAGATGCTCCACAAGTGGCTTTTTTGAACATGAAGTGTCTCCAGTTTAGTTAAGAAAATCAGTTTACCAAAAATCTTTTTGTCAATGTTTGGCATTGGTTTTGGTCCAGATAACGGCAAAGTAAAAGACTAGGAGGGGGGGGGGGGGGTTAATAGTGTTTTAAAAATTTTGCCGATAAAAAAGTTTATAAGATATGTGTGAATATATATTATAATTAAAAAAAAAAAGCGGAAGAATTTTATGTGATAAGTGCGTGCTTTCAAGATATAATGTGTTTAAATACTTAGCAGGATAAAGAGAACGATAAGTAAATTTCTGAAAGTAAATAACACGTCTTTTTATAGTGGTATCTGAAGGTGGCGTAATCCTTCAACTAATCCACTTCGGCCTTTCTCATACCTAGAATACACTAAGACAGATAAATGAGGTACCCTTACAAATATCCTTCAATCTCCTGACTGCCATATTTTCTCATTTGCTTCACAGCAAGAGCATCTTCCTCAGTCATTTCTTTGGTATCCTTCTTTTTCAGAAGTACCTTGTGTCAACAAAGCAACACTGTGAACTTTCTCAGCAATCACTTGTCCTCTCTGAGTAGTTTCATAGTTGACAGTAGCTAATTGAGAAAAGAGTTCTACTGGAGTGATATTTGGCATTCCATGGTTGAAATAAAAGTACTGAGTATGTTCCCAGTTTTGATTCAAGCTTCTCATATAGTCTTAACCTTTTCAGAGTTAGAGTATCTATCACTTTCACCAAGTGCAGCCATTTCACTCATCGATTATAAGTAATTTGAAAATCTAGTTCTTCAAGAGTCTCTGTGGGACCTTGTTTTAAGTTTTGGAATTTGAGCTTCAAAACTTCGATATTTTCCTTTGTTTTCTTAGTGCCAGCACAGATTTCTTCAATCAGTTGCCAGGCCACTTTCGCGATTTTTGCACCCCATAGTTTACACTGCATGTGCTCTGGAGTGGAACGTATGATGATATTACAAGCCTGACCATCCTGTCGATTTCTCTTGGCATCTTCCGATGTCCCGAGCTCTCTGGGCTTTGGCTCATAAACAACTTGACCAGTATATCATCCACTGGTTGACGCATCTGTCTGTGAGGAACCACCACTTGGTTCTCTGTCTCTACCATTAGAAACCTCCATGACCTGCTTAAGTTGTTGAATGACTATGGGGCCATTCTTTATCACGTCGATCATTTCGTTACTGATAGCTTCTAGGTGGAGCATCATGTTGTTCTTCCATTTCTCATAGTTCTCTAGCTTTAGAATTGGAGCGTCACTTAAAGACATCCTGCAGCAATCACACTAAACAAACAAATCAAGTGTAGCTGAAAAGCAGTTAGTGGGCACTTATCAGGGATCTAGGTTCAGTGCAGAAGGCTTGGGAACCTCCTGCTCTGATACCACTTGTTGGTCCAGATAACGGCAAAGTAAAAGACTAGGGGGGGGGGGGTGAATAGTCTTTTAAAACTTTTGTCGATAAAACAGTTTCTCAGATATGTGTGAAGATATCTGATACTTATAATGAGAGAGCGGAAGGCCTTTTTGTGATAAGTACATGTGCTCAACAAGTTATAATGTGTTTAAATACTTAGCAGGATAAAGAGAACGATAAGTAAATTGCTGAAAGTAAATAACACGTCTTTTTATAGTGGTATCTGAAGGTGGCGTAATCCTTCAACTAATCCACTTCGGCCTTTCTCAGACCTAGAATCCACTAAGACAAATAATTGAGTTTACCTTACAAATATCTTCTCTCGATTCCTAAATACACTAGGTTCCCAACCAAATGTTCCCCCTGAGTTATTCCCCAGCTCCCAGCCAAGTACTTCCTATACTCAAAAACCTTTGAGCTATTCCTTAGTTTCCCAAACTAAGTACTTCCTATGCTCAGTAACCTTGGAGTTATTCCTTAGTTTCCCAAACTAAGTACTTCCTGTACTCTACGCCGTGTATGGTGTTGGTTAAGAAGAGTTTGTCATATTGGTAGATTAATAACTTCTACAGTTATGTAATACTACCTTCTTGAACAAGAGTCATTTAACACACTTCACAATGTGTGGTGATATGTTCTTTACTGACCCAAGTCTATGATAAATGTTCTAGAGATTGAATCTCAGATACTTGATCTTTTGATTCAACTCCTTCACAGATAGCAATGCTTGTTAAGGATCAGGACGCTTAGAAATTTCGTGCTACTTAGAATTCAAGAGCTTAGTTGCAACTGTAAGCTAAAGAGTAAGTAGGCAGAAGGCTTGTATGCTTGAGAGAATTATACCACTAGTTGTATTATCAGAGAAGCTTGGTATTTTCAGTGTAAGTTCAAGGTGTGTTTTCAAGCATTCTAAGTGTTGATATTTATAGTTGAATTTGAAGCCATTTGAATAGTATCCGTTAGGCTCAATTCAAATTCAAACTATTGATATCTGAAAATAGTACTGCAGAAGATATTGTCTCTTTTCAGGGATTTCCTCTTTCATTCAGATGTCTCTGTCTGCACATTTATTGCACTTGTACTATTTTTGTCCCATAGTGCCAACGGAACTATGCACACTTTCTGATGCATTGCATGTCCCTCTCCAGATACCTGTTGAAACATTGTTTCCCAGAAACATAGTTTTATCCAAGGTATCTGAGTGTGGGTTTCTGTGGGCACTTTTCCTCGTTCATAAACCTTGTGTTCTCAGATATCTTTTGCGATACTTGTTTGTTGAAAAACACTTGTTTCTTCAAGATATCTGGACATAGGTATCTGATGAGACCAATTTCCTTCGTCTTCAACAATCTTGTGCAGTCTTCAAATCTTCAAATTTATTGAACTCTTTTGCCGGATGCCTTCTTCTTGGTCTTCTTAAAAGATATAAAAATTACATCCAGAGACCTAACATCCTATACAAGATTTGCTAGACTAACATACTTAGTGATTTTCCTCTTTTTTACAGTGTTTAAGTGAACCAAGAGTACTAAGCACCTTTCTGAGCTAAGATAAGTCATTAGTTTGCTGATCTAAATCAAAATAGATATTCCTAACAGAAAGAAGCCTGGTCACTTATTGAAGAAATCTGTGCCGGCACTTAAAAATCCAAGGAAAACAACTTTGAAGTTTTGAAGCTCAAATTCTAAAACTCCAAATAAGGTCCCACTGAGACACTTGAGGAACTTGATGTCAGGTTTACAACACTAATGAGTGAAATGACTGCACTTGGTGAAATTGAGAGATACTCTAACTCTGAAAAGGTTAAGACTATCGTGGGAAGCTTAAATCAAAGCGGAACATACCGACTTCTATTTCAACGAGGAATGCTAACATCACTCCAGTGGAGCTTTTCTCACATTTGGCAACTGTCTTTTATTAGACAAAGCAAAGAGGATATATGGGCTTTGAAACATCAGAATGTGGCTAACATAACTCAAGGTATACGAAAGAAGGATACCAAAAAGGTGACTGTGGAAAATGCTCTTGCTGTAAAGCATATGACAAAGTATATCAGTCAGGAGACTGAGAGAAGAAGGACCAAAGAGAAGTAGAAAAAGCATCTTGGTCCCAACTATCACCAGTACAAAAATATACAATTGACTAGCTCGCTGAACAAGCACCTTTCGATAGCGACAAGTAATGAGGTGCGAAATCGAAAATGATATTTGTTTCTATTATCGAAACACGTCACTTTAAAAGAGATTGCCCGACTTATAACATGCTAAAGACAAGTGACTAGAAAGATAGAAGAAATTTCAAGAGAGGCTAGAGAGCTATGCTCGAGGAAAGGAAAAGATTCAAATTCAATTGGATGCTCTTGATCTTGACTCTATGTACGAGGATGAGGACTCGATGATTCCAAATTGCCTTCACCAAAGATTTGTGGCATCACACATGATTTGGTTGACATTAGTCAAAAGAAAAGGAAATGTCTTGGGGTTCTTTGAGGAGATCTATCAGTTGCTCCAACATCGAGCCTTGCTTAATTAGCGATGAGAACACTCTAAAGAAGAATCGAACATAGAATTTTGATAGTAGATGTGGGAAGCACATGACGGAGACAAAGCAAATCAGTTGACTACAAAGTATGCAACCTTTGGACGGATATTAGATTTCTTTGGAGAAGTGAATCGAATTGTAGGATTTGGAGATCTAAAATTGGGAGCCCTCACAATCACTGGAGTACTACATGTGAAGGGATTGAAATATAATCTACTTAGCAAGAGTTAATTTGCTGACAAGGGGTTCTCAGTGAAGATCAAATCAAATCTCTGCAAATTGATTGACAATGAGTCAAAGCAGGTAGTCTTGGTTGCTAGGCGGAAAGGGAGTCTGTATGTTGCTGGCTGGGAATCTGCCATAATCGAAGAATGCCTCATTGTGAGTCAATCTAGCTACACTGAATAAAATTGGCTATGGCACAAAAGGATGAGTCACTTAAATTTCAAAACTCTAAATAAGCTAGCCAAGAAAGAATTGGTTGTTGGATTACCTAAGATGGCATACGGAAAAGATGGAGTATGCTCAGCTTGCTAATTGGGTAAACAAGCCAAAACATCTTTCAAGTCTAAAACTAGACATTCCAGTGTGAGGCCACTGCAACTGTTACATATAGATCTCTTTGAATCCTCTGTAACTAGTTATGCAGGAAAGAAGTATGGTCTCGTTGTTGTAGATGACTACTCAAGATTCACTTGGGTTGTCTTTCTCAAACAGAAATCTGATGTCAGGGTCGAGATACCAAGCATGATGAATAAGCTTGAAGTCATGACAAATGACAAGGTATCTGTGATCAGAACAGACCATGGTACCGAGTTTGTGAACCAGTACATAAAAGAGTCTTGTACTTGCAAAGGTATACAACATCAACTATCTTCAGTAAGGACACACAACAAAATGGTGTTGCTAAAAGGAAGAATAGGACCCTAAAAGAAGCAGCAAGAACAGTGCTTGCTGACACTGAAATAAGTGAAATCTATTGGGTTGAAGCTGTAAATACAACATGCTACATTCAAAATTGATGCTTGATCAACAAAAACTATGATAAGACTCGTTATGAGTTATTGATTGGTAGACCCCCTAGTATCAAGAACAGTGCTTGCTGACACTGAAATAAGTGAAATCTATTGGGTTGAAGCTGTAAATACAACATGCTACACTCAAAATTGATGCTTGATCAACAAAAACTATGATAAGACTCTGTATGAGTTATTGATTGGTAGACCCCCTAGTATCAAACATTTAAGGGTGTTTGGTTGCAGATGTTTTGTTCTTAACAATGGTAAAGAATATCTAAGAACATTTCAACCAAATGCTGATGAAAGAGTATTTCTTGGTTATTCTATGAATAGCAAAGCTTACAGAATCTACAACAAAAGGACGAAAAAGATTGAAGAATTTTTCAATGTAGTATTCTACTTGAATGAAGAACTCTCAGATAGGTTCAAAGAACTTATGATCATGGATTACGAATAAGAATCTCGAGAGAAAATGATTGATCATTCACTTAGAGGATGAGTCGGCGAAGAAAGGCTACCATTGCCAAGTAACAACGGATGACTCTTAGACACGATGAAGAGTTTCCTTTGAGAAATCCTGAAATGGATCAAGTCACTGAGAATCTTCATTATGAAGAGGTCTCTGACCAGGAGGGTACTGTGAATCTTGTCTCAGATACCCAGAACACTGATCAAGTGTATGATATCCTAAGCATCTCATCATAATCATAGTGATACAAAAATGAATCATAATGATAATGATCCTGCTAGTTCTAAACCCATTATAAAATGGATAAGAGATCATCCTGCAAAGGATGTGATAGGTCCTTCATACTAAGGGGTAAGAACTAGGAGAGCAATTGCAGAAAATGCAAATTATCTTTTGATGGCTTTTGCATCTTAAATATTGAACCAAAGACCATTGAAGAAGCATTAAGATACCAAGATTGGACCTCAGCAATGCAAGAAGAATTGGATCAATTTGAGAGAAAGTCTGGAAACTTGTTCCCTATATTGATGGGATATCTGTGATAGGAACTAAGTTGGATTTCAGAGAACAAGATGAATGAATCTGGTGAAATAACCAGAAACAAAGCAAGGTTGGTTTCCAATGGATTCACCCAGACTGAAGGATTAGATTTTGATGAGTGATATGCTCCAATTGCAAGATTGGGTGCAATCATACTATTTCTAGCCTTTGAAACTCATAATGACTTTAAAGTTTACCAAATGGATATCAAAAGTGCATTCCTAAATGGTGAGTTTGCTGAGGAAGTCTATGTCGACCACACGGTTTTGAAGTTTCCTCGGAAAGCAAGATGGTCTATAAGCTTGAGCTCTACATGAACTTAAACAAGCTCCAAGAGCATGGTATGACACTTTGGCCAAGTACTTGCTGGGAAGAGGTTTCAAGAAAGGAGAAGTTGACAAAACTCTCTTTACATTGTACCATGATGGGAAACTACTCTTAGTACTAGTTTATGTTGATAAGCAACTTTATAATGACTTTGCTGAGCTCATGAAAAGTAAATTTGAGATGAGCATGATGGGAGAATTGAATTACTTCCTAGGGTTGCAAGTCGAGCAACTTGATGATGGAATATTCATTAGTCGAACAAAGTATGCAAAAACATGCTCGATAAGTTTATTCTAAAGCCTTACGAGAAGATTTCTAAGATACCTATGAGCATTAGAACCAAGATGACCTATACTAAATCGACAAGAGTATTGAAGAACACAAGTATAGGAAATTGATTGGGTCTCTACTATACCTTACAACAAGGACGGATATTCAATAAGTTGTTGGCGTGTGCAAGATTTCAAACAAATCCTATGCAATCACATTACAACATTGCTATGAAAATTCAAAGGTATGTTAAAGATAGTAGAAGTTGGATTGTGCTATCAAAAGAGAGTGGCTTGAGTTTACTTTGCTATTCAAATCTTGACTATCTTTGGATCAATGCTTGATAGAAAAGTACCTCGGGAACATGTCAATTCCTTGGTGCTAGATTAATGTCATGGTTCAACAAGAAACAAAACTCAATTGCCACATCAACCACAAAAGTAGAGTATATTCTTTGCTGGGTGGCGTGCTTCACAAATCTTGTGGATACAACAACAACTCGAGACAATGAGATCAATGAAGAGAAAACTCCATTTTACGTGACAACACAAGTGCTATTGCCACAACACAAAATCTTATGTTCCATGCTAGAACAAAGCACTGCGATGTTAGACACCACTTTAATAGAGATCATGTTGAAAAAGGTAATATTGAGATACTCAAGATTGGTACAGTAGACCAACTTGCAGATATCTTTACAAAGCCTCTGCAAGAGAGCATATTCCTAACTTTAAGACATAATCTTGGGTTAATGGAATTGCCAAGGTGCTAAAATTTGGTCCTTTGAGGCAGAACTCGGTAAGCGAAAGGAGAAGGGAAAGGTACTTTAAGAAAGAAAGAAATATCGAAATAGGTATTGGATATCAAGGCTAAAGGTGAAAAATTGAGCAAAGAGGTATACGGCGAACTTCGGATATCAATAGGATCATATAGTGAGGGGAACACAAAAGAGTAAAATAGTACAACTATTAGAAATCGACTATTCTCTTGTGTTTTGTCTTTTTTCCATTTTTGTGAAATTTACAAACAAATCAAACGCTTAACACAGAAAGCTCAAATATCGATCTGTCCCTTAGTCACACAAATAAGACATGACTCAGGTAGCTACTTGCCAAAATTCAATAATTGGGCACAATGACATCTATTGATTATGATCATTGTTGAGAAAGAAATCAAGCCCTTGAAAAATATGGCGTTCCTAATTTAACGGCCACGATGCATCTCGGCAAGTTAATGGACTGTAAAAACAGATCATGGCCCACTAGTATTTAATGCAAAGCCTGTTTTCACCCACGCCTCAATGCAAGTACACATATACATATACACAAAATCAATTGGTGTGTATTTGTCTGTTGAGATTACATTTCTATATAAAGAGGATTTTGGCAAAGACAAACACTTTTGCCTAATCCCACATTCGATCTAGCACAAAAATAGAAAAAACTCTCTAAGTTTTCTGCAAAACTTCCTGCTAATTCACTGTTCCTTGTTTATTTTTTCTGCAAAGAATCACTAATCAACCGCAAACCCTTCGATTTTCAAACTCTTCTACTATGAAAGAGATGGAACCAAAGCGTCTGTTGAAATCTGAAGTCTCTACTTCTTGTCTTAACGCAAAGCAAGCACCAGTGTTGATTATCATCAATAATAGAGTAGCTGGAGATTTTAACCCAGAGCACTGCTCTTCCAATCACAGAATGATTTGGGGAGGCGCTTTGGTTGACAAGTACATGGTGGGTGCTGCAGAAAACCCAACCGATGTCTGTTGATCCTTGACATGCTTGAAAAGGAAAAGATCAAGGAATTTTGCTCGGCTCTTCCGTGGTGTATCTCTGTGGATGTATTGGAGTTTCTGCAACTCCAAGATTATTACAAGTATTATTGATGGCGCTACAAGTATTATTGATAAGCGCTGAAAGAGTGTCCATCAAGATAAAGGTCGAGGAAAACAAATTTTCTGGACTATGTCTTCGGTGATATATTTGGGCTACCCACCCAAGGCCGACTTTCAAATAGACACCAAAGATGAAATCCTTCTTGAAGGATTCAAGACACTATAAAGTGATGTATGTGATCTTGATGAACACAGGTACCTGAATTTGTGCTCAAAACCATGAAGAAGACATCTGGTAGAAACCTTTGGGATATGATAGCTCACATACTCCACAGATGCTTGATGCCTACAAGGAGGAGGCGTGAGATCGGCTTGGAGAGATGGATGATGATGGTCCTACTCAACAAGCATGATGATAGTTTGAAAACCTATTCAAGCGGGGTAAATCGCCTTTATGAAATTGGTTAACAAGGTTCAAAGCTTTGAACCCACAATTGTCAAGGACTTGCTGAACTAAAGCCACAATGAGTTTTGGAGTCAAAATCGCTACTTTACGGAGAAGCTTTGCTTTGCTCTCAGACGACAACTAATATAGCCAATAGCAACCTACTCTACCAATATGAGTATACAAATCTGATGAAAAAGGTTGCTAAGCCTCAAGAGACCAAGAACGGTTCGAAGAAAAGAAAGACAGAAGAGATATCTGAGGGGTCAGTTGTGACCAAGAAACCGAGATCTTCCAGAAGGAAGACAACTGGCTAGAAAGACGAAACTCCCATTGTGGAGGTAGACTCTTAGATATCTGTCCCTAGTCTTGATGAGGACACCAATGTCGATGCATCCTTAGCACTCATTGGACAAAGTGGTGAGAGACCACTCACACTCTCTTTGAGCGGCATGGATTATTGATAATTAGGTCCCAAATATGGATGAGGACTCAAGTTGAGGAGAAACTACAAACCCTAAGGTTGCTAAAGAAGCAACTGGATCTAAAGTTGCTGAGGTAGCAACTATCTCTAAGGTTGCTGAAGAAGCAACACCATCAGAGCAGGTAACTCTCAGAAAAATAGAAGATGCTCTGATGAGTGATGACCTAGTACTTGATAATCTGCCATTGCTTGATGCTTCAAAATCTTTCTCAAGAAGATGCGGATAGGCCTCACACACACCTTCACCTTCTAGATCAAGATCACCACAACACCACTGACCCCTAGTGGATCTTTGTTGGTGATATGAGTTACATGATGAGATACAAACATTTTTTTCTTGTAGAAATTCGTGCAAGAAGTAGGTTCCCCAACTCCATCTTTGGGAGGGATCAAGCTGAGGTTGCAACTCGAATGATCAAATAGGGAGAATGGAGCCTCGAACTTCGGAAAGGTGCAAGTACCTAAAACATCAAACAAAGAAGAGGTCGAGGGACAACAAGACCAACACATGGAATCTCCACGAGTTCAGACACCAATCGACTGGCATTGATTAAGTCATTGTTTGGGTTTAACTCTCTACTTGTGATCTTCTATGTATTTTATTACATCACTTATAAGCGTTCTTTGTTATAGCTGCAAAGAAACAAATGATCAATAGGAAGCTGCAAAGCTTGCCTCGAGAGCGAAAGGAGGTTCCCAACCTCGGTATCAAAGGACATTGAGCCCATACAGCAGGTGAACTTAGTTTTCTAAAGGCATACACTTTTGAGATATCTATAAATAACACATAGTATCTAACTCTATGTTTGTTTCTTAAAGGCTCCAACTTAGAAGAGAAGTGGTGAGGCGAAAATCAAAAGTCACGAGATAACCTACGGAGACTCATCTAGTCTACGAAGAACATCATCTGTGCCTTCTATTGAGAAAGTAATTAACTCGGATATACGCGCAATGTTTAAAGTATTCTCTAATCATTTCTCTAAGTAATTAACTCTTTCCTACTCACGAGTTCCAGAAGTTGAAGTTCTTGAGGAAGAGACAATAAAGTACCCTCAAGCAATGGAAATCGATGAGGCCACCAAGCTACATCACGGAAAAGAATGCCGGAAGCACAAGTTTGTGATGAACATATATCGAGCCTCCTCATGTGGAGGTAACTAATCACTTTCGGATACCTCATGTTCATATCAACTTCATCAAAATTTCCACGATGTTAAAATTACTTTTTCCGGGTTTAGAAAGACATGGAAGTTGTTGAGGACAAGACTCCCAAGTCTCCTCCTCACACAAAGATATTTGAGCATCCTTCCACCTCAAAAGTTCAACCATACGAGCACATTGTTGAGACACGGTAACTCGGATACTGATAACTTTGTATCTCGGATATCTAATGAAGTTTTGATACTTAATCAAAACCCTTCCATTTTCTTCGGGCTCGAAGAAGTGCTATAAAGGTACCTAAAGATTTAGACCGGACCTACTTCCTTTCTTGAGGAACATACTACTAAAGCATCTTAAGTGCTTCAAGTAGTGGCGAGATGTTGATGCTTGATCTCTATGAGATTACAAGGGTTCTTGACAACCCTACGAAGAGCTAGAACATTCGACCTTAAGACACATGTGCATGCAATGTTTACAAGCTGAGCGATACTCATTTGTCACATTGATGAACAAGAATTTTGTCGAGGAAGTCGCAAAACTTCTTCAAGCCTTTGAAAAGGCATATGGCGGAACCAGTTAGACATGGACTTCAAGCTGCACTACCAAAGACACTCCAAATTGCTCCCTACGAGCAAGAGGAAGTGAATGGGCAAATGGTCACTTTACGAAGTGATAAATCGTGTCGAAGATGAAGAAGAAGAGGAGATAGATGAGAATGACTTTGAAGAACCTAAGTCTCCTTGGCCATCACAAGGATGAGGATGATAAGAAGGATGATGATGACACCCTGCACTTTTGGGACGGAGGAGTTCAGTGGAAATAATGCCTCGGCTTAAAAGCACAATGAGAGGAAATCACATAACTCCCTTCTCCATCTCCTCGAAATCTATCCATACTTCACTGACAAGAAGCCACTACTGCATAAGTAATTGTGCAGTCCGAGGACAACACTCAGAAGATATTAGATGCACAAGCCAGAGTTGCTCAACTCAAGTAACTGTTGGAGGAAGAAAAACAGCTAAATCTTGAGATGGAAGCGAAGAGCTGAATCACAAGCAAATCGAAAAAGATTGAAGAACTCACTGCCGCGGAGGAAGAAGCCCTTGTTGAGCAAAAGAAACTCCGACTTGCTATTGAAGCAATTCTTGAGAAATAGATGTTGTGCAAGTATCTCGAACACAAGCATGATCTTTGAAATTTGCATTAAAGAAAGATGTACCATCCTCCTCCTCCTTTGAAAGGAAAGAAGCCCATCTCGAGAGATGGTTGCCAGACTTCGAGATATTGAAGAAGAAGCCTTGGAGGATGAAGATCATTGGAGTGAGGATTACGATGACTCATAAAACAAGAAGTTGGACCACCCAAATGAGCATATGGTGGTTTCACAGTTAAAGAGAAATCTGATTGCTCCTCAAAGCTTTAGCAAGATGCCAAATGTTCACTTTACTGACTATATGGACAGATACCAAGTCTTGGTAGAACTCCACAAGGAGTTGAAACAATAAAATCAAGAAATCACTGCACCCGTCCCTGAGGAACTGAAAAAGTACACAGAGCTATTTACTCAGAGAACAGCCAGCCTAGTCATTGCTAGAGAGACTTAGGCATGGTAAGGAAGATGACAATAATTTAGCTATAAAATCCTGAATGAAGCATGATATGCCTCTGGAAAGGCAGATGCTACTCAAGGTCCCCTTGCCTAAGCTCACCCGCAAAGACAAGGGCATTAGCAAACAAAATCAGGAGGTAAGGGCTGACGTGTAGCAGCTGGTAGCTGCATACAATGCACTACAAAAGAATTTTGAATCTCTTTCAGAATCTTTTGTTTTAATTATTGATCTATTAAACATGAGTAAGGGGGGAAGGATCTCAAGGTGCTCAGAAAGGAAGAGGAAACAAGAAGAAGAAGAAGAAGAAGAAGAAGAAGAAGAAGAAGAAGAAGAAGAGAACTGAGCCACCACTCAGAATAAATGAGCCCTCCTCTAGTCATAATCTGCAGATTGTGCCCACTACTCAGAAAAATCCTACACAAGGAGGCGATCACAAGGGCGGATCTCGAGAAACCTCCAAAGGAAACCAAGGCCCCTAGGAGAAGACATTATGTAGGGAATGATGATGATGAAGAGGAAGAAGAAGAAGGACAAATCATCAAACCCTTGGGCAATGAAGAGGGATGCAAATCTCACACAAATTTTGATGATGCTGATGAGGAGACATACCATGATGAAGCTCCTCTTCACAAGAAGAGAAGAAGGGATGATTGCCCATCTGAGGCCATAGCTGCAATCCCATTGACAGCTAAAACACCCTCTGGAAATACCAAGTCTATCCAGGGTGGATCTTCAGCGAATCCTCGAGAAAATTCAAGACAAAGGAGGAGCAATGAGAGTTGAAAGGAGAAAAGTCGACTACCATTCGGGCCATAGGAAGCGATATTGAGTATGTGAAGTTTGACAATCATTCCTCTACCTATAGATGCATTCATAAAAAAAATGGATATTGGATACTGGAACTCAAGCACTTACTGGTAAATGAAGGAGGATTTCTAGTACCCATCCATCAGCAACTTATAGCATGGAGAAAAGACAAGCCTATTCTATTCAACACAAACCATGTCAAGAACTGGATGGACTTTGAAGTTGTGATAAGACAGAAAGCCATGAGAAAAGAGCTCGTTGGTGATTGTCCATATGGCAAACAAAATGATGTGCACAGAATCCCAAATCTTACTGGGACTGGGACAATTCAAGGGTGACATGAAATATCTTAAGATCATATATGAATGCTTCAATTTCTCAGATATCAGAATATAGCATGCCTGGAAGGCTTGCAGTGCAACCCTATGAGTCATCCTACATGATTAAAGAACAATTCAAGGGTGACATGAAATATCTGAAAATCATATATAAATGCTTCAATCTCTCAGATATCAGAATTGAGCATGCCTGGAAATGGGGAAAGTATCTGTGGATCAAACACTTTGTGAAGAAGAATCTCACCAAATCTTACGAAGAAGTCTGTAACATTGCAAGAGACACTGAGATGATAGTCAGGACTTTGCTCTAAGACTACTCAGATGACATTAGAAGATTTGGAGATAGGAAATTTGCAGAATGATCTACTTGCCTGCTGAAGTTTTTAAGACTTGAAGACTTATTAATTAGAATGTTCACTTTGAGCTTGGTTACTCTGTTGTTACATTTAACTATGTATTTTGTATCTTCATTTGTAATTTCTTGTCTAAATTTTTTGTAAAAGTTATATGTGTTCTTACTTGTAATTTATCGATGAACCTACTCTCAGATATCTATCTATAAAAAAGATAACTTATCAGCAAAGATCACATCTTGTGATTTGGTTGATGTTTACTTTATGCACATAAATATATGAATTGAAAAGATCATCAGAAATGTGTAAGTATTGGATTGTTTCCTCATCCATGTCATGATAGGATTTCAGATAGTCATGGTTGACTGATCAAAAAGGGAGAAATTTGTTAGGAATATCTGTTTTGACTTTGATCAACTGATAACCTATCTTAATTAGGAAAGGTAACTTGTACTCTTAGTTCACTTGGACATTGTAAAATAGGAAGCTTCAGTATGTTAGTCTAGCAAATCTTCTAAGTGTCCTAATCCTTAACAAGTTGATGCGCTCAAAAGTAATACTTATAAAATAACATAAGAAGTAAAGCGGTTGTCGTAGTACAACAAGGCTTAAACCACGAATTCGTTCTCTCGAGAATTGATTAAACTAGTTCTAAGGTGTAGGCTCGAGGTGTGAGTTGTAAGCAGATAATGTGGGTAAGGTTGATACTTGAAAACCACCACAAATTACAATTACAAGACAAGGTAATAACTAGATCATGCAATTTCTACAATTAAAAGCAAGTGGATCTTTCAAATGTCTTGTCTGATATAGCTAATGGTACCTTGCCAAGAATGCAACACTTTCCTATTGCAAAATCAGACCGGTCTGGATTATAAATACGTATGAGTTACGACAAAAAGCTTGTCACTAGCTATGCCCTCATCAGGATATATACTAATTAGAGGTAAATCTTGATGCAAGTTCTAGCGATCAAGCATGCGTTCAACGATCAGATAACAATATGTCACAATACAAGTTATTAACAGCAACCACCTAACTCGTACTATTGAATACCTGGGTGCCTGTTGGTCTCTGCGATCGTCAGAAAGATCAATAATGCTTCTTCGAATTAAAAGAGAGATTGAAATCTCTTAGTGTTTACAATGCTTGGAATTGAAAATATGAAAGTAGAAGTAAGTGAAGATATGTCCTAATGACTGATACAAGTGGTCTATTTGTAAGAACAAGGAAGAGGAAATTCAAAATCATGGGAAAAACTCCCAGAAAAATGTGGGTTGATTCTGTCAAACAGAGCTCACCACGGTTAGGTAATTTGGGGGATCCTCCTCACTGCTGTCTGGACTTTCTACCTTCTTTTCTACTTTGTAGTACCACTGTGAACCCGTTTAGATGTGGGGCTCACCGCGGTGAGCCTTGTGTCCGGGAACCCCTCCATTTTTCCCATTTTCCCCACTTTTCTCTCCCTTTTCCAACCTCCACGTCACCTCTCATGGAGTAGTGGCCCACTAACTTGGCCTTGTGGTGCTTCGAGAAGGTTTTGATGTCTTCTTTGTACTTTGGTCTTCCATTTCCTTGCCAATGATGCTAAGACACCTAAAAGTGCACAAAAACACACAAAAAACCCAAACGTGACACGGAACAAAAAACACTAAATAAAGGGTAAAAGACGCAACAAAATACGGAAAAAGGCACTAAATGAGTCGTTAAAATATCGACACATCAAACTCCCAAAACCGAACGTTTGCTCATCCTCGAGCAAACAACTCTAAAACCTAGAAAAAGAAAAAACACAGAGACACGACAAACAAACAGAAGAGTTCAATCGACAATCTACCGGAACAAGTATTGCCAGAGATAAGCCCTTATTCTGATGTAAACTTCTATCCCCTCTAACTTTGACAAGTAGCTTTGCAAAGATTACAATCTTTCATTTCACAAGTAAATTCAACTTAATCCTATCCTAGTAGTCCCTCACAAAGAAAGATAATAGTGCAACTCTCAAGTTTCTCATCTGGAAGTGTCCAGTAAACAAGGGTATTCGCTCAAGACTTAACTTAGGATGGTGACCACAAACGTCACAAGCTGCCACTAATATTACTTGCTTTTGCACTCAATTCAAATGAGTCAGAAAGGACTTTTTAGGAAAGAATTGAAATCAAATACAAAGGAATAAAATTAATTGCCGTTCTCGGGCTTTGCTCTTTTGCCGTTTATTTCTTTCTCTTTTTCCCCTTGTGCTTTGCTCTTTTTGCCTGATTTTCTATTTTTCATCATTTTTTTATCTCAATGTTATTTGTATCCCAATAGGTTACCTAAGATCCGTACTTTTATGCGAATTCGGTTTAATATACCCTATAAACCGACAACATCTCTGAGCACATGCCTTGGTTTATAGGTAGTATTTGGTATGCATTTGGAAACAAAACCATCAACCCTCACGGATACGCACAATCACCCTGCGTTGGTTTATAGGTAGTATTTGGAAATACTTAACACGATCTTGGGCGATCACAAGTGATCACGGAAAAACACTTGATTTTTTCTATTTTTTTCTTTTTTTTTTTAGAGCGGCAACATAGCAATACAAAAACAATTTCAAAATCGACCTAAGCTCGAAAATAGAAAGTAGTGAGCTTTGGTATGAAGTTGACAAAGTCCTCCTCCCCAAACCTATTCCTTGGGCAGGTTCGAGAATCGAGACACCAAGTCTAAAAATGTCGTTCGTCATACTCGTGTTAAAAAGAGTGCACATGTATGTGAAGTGGTGCAAGTTTAAACAACCTTGCTCATCCTACTAGAATCACACATTTGCCGGTACAAGATTTTTTCATCGGCTTTAAGGCTTCTCACCGGATTTTGACTACTAAGCAGAAGACTTTTTATTTACAAGTGAAACGAACTAGAGTGGTTTTCAAAAATTCCATCAGTCTTTTTTACTACTAAAATAGGAAGACTTTTTAGCACTCAGTCAGAGACCATCTAAGATCACATCAGTCATAAGGCTTAACTAAGGCAATAGATAACCAGACTTATCAAAAGAACTCAAGACTCAACACAAAAATTTTGAAATAGGCGAAAAGACTGACTCATTGCAATCACACAAAAGTGGCTATCATACCACCCACATAATGTAAGAAGCGAAAAGAAAAGAAAACACATATATGCAAGGCGATAAATATCCGAGGCATGTAAACATATGAGTACAACTTCCTCCCCAAACATTTTGATAGCTAGTTCTAGCATAAAGAATAATTAAAGGAGAAAGTTGAGTTCTTGTCCATAGTATGCCTCGGTCGGCATGATCACTAAGAGGAAGCCGGACCATGGGGTCCGGAAGATGAGCCTCCTCTTTGTTGTTGTCAGTCATCCGTCTGAGCTTTGCGCATTCGGTCCATATGCGCTAGGTGCTCAGTTGCCCTTTTGAATGTCAGAGCTTTCAAAAGTGAAGAGAGAAAAGTCTGTCTTCATCTTTTCGTAAAAGGGCTAACTCCGGTCAAGATTGGGAGAAGGTTAGTGGTCGAAGAATTGAGCAGTGTTACATTCTACATAGGCCGTGGTGAGATCTTCCTTCCCTAAGCTTACTATGGAGGTCCCTTAAATTTTTAGTTTTTTCATAACAATAATGTAATGAAATAAATTTTAACTAAACTAAGAAGCTACCCTATGAAAGCAGTAAATTGTTCGAAATGCAATGCAGGAAATTAAACGTGAGGTTACCCAAATGCATTCTTTGTCCTACGTGCAAAGCGGTAAATCATGCTTTTGTGATAGTCGTTAGCGTCGACTCTTCCTCAACCTCACTCCTTGGCGTCGTCGATGGCCTGGGGTTTCTCCGTAGTGCTCGGGGACTTTCCTTGTTCCGTCTTTGCGACCTCACCATCAGTTCGCCGACCATGTTCTCGATCCTCCTTGCTGAATTCTATAGCACCTCGAACCGCTTATCATTCCTCTCCTGGATTTGGCTCGACTGTTTGTAGAAGCGATCGGAGTTCTCCATGATCATCTTGATCCTGCTGGCAAGATCGTCACGGTGGTCTTCCTGGCGGCGGCTTGAATGGGTGCCTCGTTACGTGGTATTTGGTGGAGCGTAGTTCTCGTAGTTATTGTTTGAGTAACTAAACATCCTACGGTTCCGTATTCCATTGGCTTCTGTCGTACGAACCACAGGCGCCTCACTCTTTGCCTATCGACCCGATGCACCTCCTCCGTGAGGTTGGGTTCATCTCCGAGCTTGTGGAAACACATACGTTAGCACCGTGCGGAGTTATAGCACCTCCACATTGTTCGTTGGATTCTTTGGGTTGGTGCGGCAATAGCCTAACCATCTTGGCATGTTGCATCTCTTCTAGCAAGCGGTTGAAGTCGGGAGCCCCAACCTCTCGTGACTTTCGCCGCCTTTTCCTTTTCTCGGCCTACACACTTGTGTTGAGGAGCTTGTGCCAATTTGTCGATGGCGACTTCTATCTCCCTGCTTTGCTCTGCATTATCGAGCCACCAGCTCATGTCCACAAGCATACGTGTTGTTACATCAAGCCCTTCATAGAAGCTCGACACAGCGTCACCGCGTCAAACCGGTGGTGTGGACATTGGGCAACAGATACGAATCACTCTGGCCTCATATATGCTCTCATCATATCATTTGTTGAAAGTGGGCGATTTGACTCCTCGAGTTTGAGGTCTTGAATAAGGAAAGTACTTCCCATTAAGACCTTGTAAACATCCTCCCAAGTCCTTAGAGAGTTCTCAGGAAGGTGTAAAAGCCACGCGTCTTCACAAGATCCTGCAAGCACATTAGGAACAACTTCTTACTAACGCCTCGAATTCTTTCAAGAATTTCATCACATCTTCGTTTGCAAGCCGTAGAACTTGAGCATGTCGTGGAAGTGATGGTTCATGATCTCGAGTTTCTTCTTTGTTGAATGTTGATCGGAGATCGAACACTTGAATGCGGGTTGCATGTACTCCCAAACTCCCGCTAGGCGCATTCTTGGTTTCAAGGCGTTTGCAATTGCCGCCACCGTTCTTCTTTGGTATCTTGTTGTTGGTACTTGTGCCTTCTTGACATAGTAACTTTCGTTAGGTTCCTTCTTCTTTCGGTTCCCTCTCTGGAGTCGTTGTTTACGTTCGGTCAGCGGAGATTTCAACGAGCCTCCTTGCATAAACCTAGAATGAAACAAATAACATAACTAAAAAAGCAGTACCTGTTCTTATGAGTTCTATTAAATGCCTCAAATTGAAACGACCTGATGAAACTATTTTTGATTTTTTGACATTTTGAAATTTTTTCTTTGGTTTTGAATAAGATAAAATTAAAATATGCAACTACACACTTATCCTACTTATTGATGAATGTAGTAATCAAGTCCCATGGCGGTGCCAAATTTTGATCGTAAATGTAGTAAAGTGGTTGTCGTAGTAGAACAAGGCTTAAACCACAGGTTCATTCTCTCGAGAATTGATTAAACTAGTTCTAAGGTGTAGGCTCAAGGTGTGAATTTTAAACAAATAATGTGGGTAAGTGATACTTGAAAACCTACAACAAATTATAATTACAAGACAAGGTAATACCTAGATCATGCAATTTCTACAATTAAAGCGAAGCAAGCGGATCTTTCAAAAGTCTTGACGTGATATAGCTAATGGTACCTTTGCCCTTGAATGCAACACTTTGCTATTGCAAAATCGAACCAGTCTGATTATAAATGCGTATGAGTTGCGTGAAAAGCTTGTCACTAGCTATGCCCTCATCGGGATATATACTAATTAGAGGTAAAAAGTGATGCAAGTTCTAGCGATCAAGCATCGTTCAATGATTAGATAACAATATGTCACAATACAAGTTATTAACAACAACTTCCTAACTCGTACTATTGAATACAGGCGCCTATTGGTCTCTCGATCGTCAAAAAAGATCAATAATGCTTCTTTGAATTAAAGAGATTGAAATCTCTAAGTGTTTACAATGCTTGGAATTGAAAATATGAAAGTAGAAGTAAGTCACGGACATGTCCTAATGGTGATACAAGTGGTCTATTTATAAGACAAAGGAAGAGGAAATTGAAATCATGAGAAAAAGCGCGAGAAAAATGTGGGTTGATTACATCGACAGAGCTCACGCGGTGAGTACTTTGAGGGATCCTCCTCACATGATGCGGACTTTCTACCTTCTTTACGCTTTGTTGTCTGCGGTGAACCCGTTTGGATGTAGGGCTCACAGCGTGAAACTTATGTCAGGGAACCCCTCCATTTCCCATTTCTCACTTTTCTCTCCCTTTTCCAACCTCCATGTCACCTCTCTTGGAGTAGTGGCCCACTAACTTGCGGTGCTTCTAGAAGGTTTTGATGTCTTCTTTGAACTTTGGTCCTCCATTTCCTTGCCAATGATGCTAAGACACCTAAAAATGCACAAAAACACACAAAAAACCCGAACGTGACACGGAACAAAAAACACTAAATAAAGGCTAAAAGGCCTTGAAAAATGGGACGAAAAAAGGCTCTAAATGAGTCGTTAAAATATCGACTCATCACAAGTATTGTACATCCTGAAAGAGTTGAATCAAAAGATTAAGTTGCGATTGATATAAAGATTCATTCTCTTGAACATATAACAAAGACTTGGGTCAGTAATGAACAACTTACCATACATTGTGAAGTGTATTACGTAAGATTGATTCTATAGAGCTATCTGAAACATAACTGTATAAGTTATAAAGAAAGCTCACCTGACAAAATACCATAACCAACACCAACAAGGCGTTTAGCATAGGAAGTACTTAGTTTGGGAAACTAAGGAACTACTTAAAGGTTACTGAGTAGAGGAAGTACTTAGCTCAGACAGCTGGGGAACAACTTAAGGGGAACACTTGGTTGGGAACCTAGTGTAAAAGGGATCAAGAGATAGGAGTCTGTAAGGGTAACTCATTATCTTATCTTAGTGAATTCAAGTCTTGAGAAAGGGCGAGTGGATTAGTTGGGGGATTACGCCACTCTCAGATACCACTATAAAGCATTGTGTCATTTACTTACTGCACTTTACATATTGCTCTGTCTACTTGCTGAGTACTTACACACTTATAGCTTGCTGAGCACATGCACTTATGACTAAAGTCTTCCACTTACGACACCCTCAGATACCTTCATAGATGTAGAAGCTGTTTATCGACAAAAGTTTGAAAAGACTTTCATCCCTCCCCACTCTAGTCTTTTACTTTGTCGTTATCTGGACCAACATATTTCTATTCGCATGAGAATTCACTTCCAGTTTCTGGATCCGGAGACAAGGAGAACATACCTTATAAGATCTATCTAGATAAGTGGATGACTGGAAGATGGAAATTTGGAAACGAGGTGCTATTCTACAAGAACTTCAAGGATGACAAGGGTTTTAGAAACCGACTCAAGAATGAAGAAAGTACCCTCTACAAGTTCAAGTTTACAAGGGAAGGTGACCCGAT